>JAQOWM010000661.1:0-159285 GCA_029041755.1 Resseliella maxima
CGCACGATTCATGTCGAAGGCCATTTATTGTCTAAAAATTTTTTTGTTTCGAGACCAATACAAACTAACTGCGAGAGAGTGCAATGCTATACGAGATATCTCAATTTTTGTCGTTAAACTTTACATCAAGGTCTGGTACCGATGCACGAATGCCATTGAATGTGCTAATCAAGATTTGATTTTTTTGCGTGAGGCTTTCGAATTTTCTAAAATTGACAAAGTTATGTCTGACGCAGTGATTGATAAGATAACGAATCACTTGTGGTATTTAACTCCAGATACAGTTGGGCTGGCATTTTTCGATCCAAAAGTTTCACTCGACATCAAGCAAAAAATGGTGAAATGTTTAAACGCCAAAAATCCCGCTGTAACTTTTGTTGAATACCGCAAGTATTCAAATATTGAAAAACTATTAGAATGCGATTTGTCTGATTTTGTTTCGTTCAAAACAAAAGTTTTCTTAACCAAATTCGAACTTCAAATTGACTTTTTGGAGCTTGATCCATCAATATGGGAAGGCAATGAGCAATATGACACTGCTGCGGATTTTTTTCAAAATTTATTGGTCGTGAATGACGCTGCAGAGCGTGGTGTTAAATTTATGAAAGACTACAACCGCGTGTTAACACGCGATGATGAACAACTGCAGTTCATATTGCAAGTTGTCGACTTATATAGAAAAAAATATCCGTCGCATACAAAATCAGCATTGTCTGACCGATCTTAAACATTGCAATTTGTTGTTAAATACAAATGAAACAATCAATTTACATTTAAAAAATAATATTAGCTTGTTTTTGAAAAATTGAATAAGAAAAAAAACAAAAAAGTTGAAGTTTCATTGAAAAATGTCCTATGTTTAACTGCCAATGACTGTAATCAGCAAAATTCCTATTGTATGCTCATTGTGAAACACTACCATTTATTCCTACTATTGAAATGAAACGTAAAAATTAATATTCCGTATTGATATCAGCGTATTTAGGCAATTTATATAAGAAAAAATGTGAAAATAAAGCAAAATTTCAATAAAATTTGATTTTTCAACTTTAAGCGATTTCTGGGTCCATTAAAAATTCGTTTATCGAGTTTAAAGTTTTTCAGGCTTATTCTGTAGATCACAAGGAAACTTTTTAGCCCCAGGGAGCAATGATTTTGCATGATGTTGGCAAAAAGGCCAGGCTAATATATATATATTTTTTCCTTTTTAATTTTGCCTGATTGCTTAACATTTACTAAACAACATTCTGCTTTCCTTTTGCCTTTATTGAGATGATTTGTTCATTTCCAATACATTAGCTCTATGTCACTCGGTAGCACACACAATTTGCGAATTGATCTCTCTAGAATGCCTGTTTCAGTTTTCAAATTTACTGTGCGTATTTTGCCGTCGGTGCCTGTTTTTACTTCGATTATTCTCCCCATCGCCCAATATGTTGGTGCAACATTATCTGATTTGATTAGAACAAGTTGCCCAATTTTCAAATTGTTTTGTTCTTCACGCCATTTTGGTCGTTGTGTTAGTGCCGTCAAATAATCATTTTGCCATTGTTTCCAAAATGATTGTAGTTGAAATTGCATTGCTTTGAACAATTTCTTTGCTGTTGGTGGATTTGACGTTATATCTTCGTGCATTGGTAATTTCATTTGCCTGCCTATTAAAAAATGACTTGGTGTAAGTGCCTGTAAGTCATCTGGATCATCTGATAATGCACATAGTGGTCTCGAATTGAGACATGCCTCAATGCCAGCTGTTAATGTGAAAATGCCTTGTATAGTGTATTTTTGTGGCCCCATTATGCGTTTCATATGATATTTCATTGCTTTCACTGCCGCTTCCCATATTCCACCTTCATGTGGAGCAGACGGTGTTATAAAATGCCATTCAGTTTTGTTTACGTGTACAAAATGATGAATTTTTTCTTCTTGCCAAATTCTTGCTGCATTTTTCAACTCGTTACTTGTACCGACAAAATTAGTGCCATTATCACTATACATTTTCCCTGGATTGCCTCGTCGACTTGTGAACCGCTGATATGCCGCCAAAAAATCATCGGTTGACATTCCTTCTGTCGGTTCCAAGTGCACAGCACGTGTTACTAAACACACAAACACTGCTATCCAAGCTTTAATTTCTGGTAAATTGTCTCTCGCGCGTGTATTTAACTTTATTTTGTCAGTAATACGCATGCCAAACGGACCAGCCATATCAACACCAACATTTTGAAATGGAGGTGCTGGTTTAATTCTTATGTCTGGCAAATCAGCCATAATTTGCTTTGCCAACTTTTGTGATTGTCTTGTGCAATTCACACATGTATTTATGTATCGTCTCGCCTCTGCACGCAATTTTGGTATCCAAAATGATTTTCGCAGAAAATTCATCATTATTTGAATGCCTCCGTGCAATGTTTCCTTATGTGCATGTTCCAGTAATAGGAACGATAATCTGGAGCCATGAGGGATTATATATGGATGCCTTTTCTCATACGCTAAATTTGCTTTGTCAATCCGACCACCGACTCTTAATATGCCTTTTTCATCGAGTATTGGGTGTAACGCAACAATCTCACTCTTAGTATGCATTTTGTCGCACGCTTTGATGCATTCAATCTCCCTCTTGAAAGCATTGCTTTGTTCAAATTTAACCCAAAATTCAATTGCCTTTTTTCTCTCATGCCATAATAAATATCTGCCTTTGACTGAAATTTTCTTTGCAACATCACTGACTCGCAGAACATATGCAGTGATGTTTATGATTTTATTCCATTCTTGATATTTATTGTATAATGCCGTTTTTTCTTTGCCGTAAAATATATTTAAAACTTTCGCATTGATTTTTTGTTTACATTCTTTCAACACTTCATTGTGTATATCAGGCGTAATAACTAATTTTGATTCTGGCCATTTATTTTCTGGCTCTGATAGCCAACTCGGACCTTCTTTCCAAAATTTGCTGCCTATGAAATCATTTGTTTTCATGCCTCTACTAACTAAATCAGCCGGATTATCACCTGATATAACATGTTTCCATGTATAATTCTTTGTTCTTTCCTTGATCTTTGCTACACGATTTGATACAAACGCCTTTAGCTCTTGTGGTTGCTTGTTAAGCCAATGCAACACAACCATTGAATCAGACCACAGCGTTACTTTTGCATTATCAAATTCACATGCCTCCATTATTGTTTCAATTTGCGAACTGAGCATATCTGCCGCCATTAATTCTAAACGTGGAATTGTCACCTGCTCCATTGGTGATATATTTGCCTGTTTGCCTTGCCTTCTTGCTCGAGGTGTTTTACTTCGTTCGATTGGTGCTACACGCGATTTTGCCGACAACAAGCTACATCGTGAAACACCTTTGTGAGTTATTCTTACAAATATTTCAATTCCATATGCTTTTTTACTCGCATCACAGAAACCATGGATTTGTATCTTGCTATCCTTGCCTGTTTTTAGCCATCGATCCAGTCTAAAATCTTTCAACAATGATAAACTTGTATAAAATTCTTGCCAATAATTTTGAAGGTGTTCAGGCACTTCACTGTCCCATTGTACTGAATCAAGTAGCCAAATTTCTTGCATTAACATTTTTGCATTTATGATTACTGGAGCGATAAATCCATTTGGATCATATAGGCGAGCAATTTCCTTCAGAATGCTTCTTTTTGTAATTTTCTTTTGCAATTCCATTTGCCTGATGAAAATTGCAAATTGATCAGCACTTTTTATCCATTGCAAGCCTAGCATTTTGGTTTTATCAACATCGCCTATTATTTGCACTTCATTCATTTGAGCATTCATTGTTCTTTCTAATTCCATAGAATTTGACGCCCAACCTTTTAGTGTGAAACCGCCTAAATTCAGTACAAATTCAACTTCTCTACATAATATTGATGCCTCATTGACAGTGTCTGAGCCAAACACACCATCGTCCATATAAAAACATTCCATTAGTGCTTTTGCTGCCTCTGGAAATGACTTTTCATTGTCTTTCGCGCATTGATGCAATGATCGAACAGCATTGAATGCTGATGATGCTAGTCCGAATTTCACTACTGTGAGCACATAATCTTTCAATGGCTCGTTTGGTGACTCTCTCCATAATACGCGTTGTAAATTCCATTGATGTGGTACTAAGCCGATTCGATTAAACATTTTACTAATATCAGTCATCACGCCTATCTTATGCCGTCTGAATCTCATGATCTGCAATTGCAAATCATATTGCAATTTTGCACCCGTCATTTGTATGGAATTTAGCGAATCGCCTGATGTAGTTTTGCATGAGCCGTTAAATACGACTCTAAATTTTTTTCTCCACTGCGTGGTGTGGTAAATAATATGTCCATAACGGATCATGCACCTTGCCTGCCAGCCTCATGTAGCCTAATATTTCATATTCACGCATGAAATCAATATACTTACGTTTTAGCTCTGGTTTTTTTGATAGCCTTCTCTCTAACTGTAGAAACTGCTTAAATGCGACATTTTTCGACTCTCCTAAACCATTGCAATTTGGTTTTATTGGAATTGTAACGACGTATCTGCCTGTGCATTCTCTGTAGTGAGTTTTTACAAAAATATCTTCAACCGCTTGCTGTTGTTCGTTCAATACGATTTTATTTCTATTTTTGTTTACATTTATTTCTTCTTCATACCAAAATTTGTTTAACGCCTTTGCAATATTATCTTCACAGTTTTCATTATTTTCAACAATATTCAGAACTGGTAAATTTTCAACTATACATTTATTTACATTAAATTTGCCTAACACTATGTATCCAAATGTTGTTTGCTGCATCCACGCGCCATCATTATGCCTATATGAATCCGATCTCATTATTTCTGCATATGCTGCAGCTCCAATTAACGCATCAACTTTGCCTGGTAAATCAAATTCTTCATCTGCTAAGCCTAAATGCATGATTTCTTCTTTTGATGCATCAATTTTAATCGGTGGATAAATGCCTTCCAATTCATTTAGGACGTAAAATTCAGCCCGTAAAACTGTGTTGCTTTCAAATTTTGGACGAATATAAGCCTTTATTTTTCGTTTAATGATTTCAGGGCCGCCTATGCCAAGCACATGTTTTTGACATTTGACAGTTTGTATTGAATTTTCTTCTACAAACTGCTTTGAAATGCAATTGATTGTTGCGCCTGTATCCGCTATTGCCCTACAATTTTGGATAATATCAATGCCGATCTGTATTTTCATGTTTATAGTTGCCAATAATACAATGCAATTTTCCTTACCTGAGTCATTGTTAAACGATTTTGTACTAATCGCATTTGTTGCCTTTACCAATGCCCAATCGCCTACTTTATTCACCGTTGATTTGAGCTCTTTCTCGTTTTCAAACTTTTGCCGTTTTGTATTGTTGTTTTTTGCGTTGCATGACGCCTTGCGTTTGATTGCCGTTTTATTTTCTCTTGTGAGGAAAACTGTTCTTTTTTCAGCCTCCAACGTTGGGCAAATCCAACTGTTGTGAAATGCGTTTGGACATTTTGGACATGGACGATTTGATTTTTCATTTGCACAAGATTCATTGCCATGTTTTGGACGCAAACATTGTGCACATAAATCATATTTTTTAATGTGCTCTTTTCGTCCCGTTATCGTCATTGCCTTAAATGCTTCGCATTTGTGAATTGGATGCAACTGCTCTGGGCATAGTACACACTGAAAGTGCGGTGGTGGATTACCCTTGCCATTAAATCGCTTGAACCGTTGGTGATTCTTTGGCATACCTACAATTGCTTTGCCTATTGGATTTTTGCCATGAAAATTCATTTTATCACCGCGTCTTTCATTGTGAACCCAAATTGTAGCTTCTCCCTCCAAAAATGCCTCCAACTCGTGCCATGTAGGAATATGTTTGCCTTTTTTGCGCATGAGCTCATTGCTGTCTTCATTTTCATTCATTTCTTGATCTGCCTCCTGATTATCTTTTGAAATATTTTTTGCCAATGACAGCCTGTATTTCTCCCAAGCGCGATACGTATCTTGATCCAGCCGGCTAATTACTAAAAATACAACAAAGTTATCGTTTTGAATGCCAAATCGTTTCAAGCCATGTGTACATTGTTGCACCGTATCAATCAAGATTCGAATTGACTTTGCCGATGGTTTATGAAGATTTGGAATTTTGTGAAGTTTAGACATGAATGCATCTACCTGCATATGAGGGGTTTGGAGCAAAAATGGCCTTTGAGAATTTTTCGTGCAAAAGTGTCCCCGACCTATTTGATATCAAATAGGTGAGCTAAATGATATCAAATAGGTAAGCTAAATGATACCAAATAGGTGAGCTATTTGGTGCCCAACATAAATTTAGCTGCCAAATACCTGAGCCGTTGGTCTGCACACAAAATTCGAAAAAAATAATTAAATTTTTTTTTTTCCATTTTTATGTTATTTTTCGTATGCCATTTCATAGATTTACATAAAAATGGAAAAAAAAAATTTAATTATTTTTTTCGAATTTTGTGTGCAGACCAACGGCTTTCCGAGAGTTTCATATACGTTTCCCATGTAGATATGGTTAGGGAGTCAAATTGATGCATTTGACTATCTCATCATATCTACATGGGAAACGTATATGAAACTCTCGGAAAGCCGTTGGTCTGCACACAAAATTCGGAATTTTTTTTTATTTTTTTTTTTCCATTTTTATGTAAATCTATGAAATGGCATACAAAAAATAACATAAAAATGGAAAAAAAAAATTTAATTATATTTATTTTGAAATGAATAAACAACTTTAACCCATTGTCCAAAATTTATTTCATATTGTGGATTTATTATTTCATAATTTTCTACTAGAACAATGTCTTTTTCTCCTTTCGATGTGAAATTTGTTGGCCAACATTAATGCTATTATAAAATGTTCAAAACCAAAATTATTTCTTCACAAAATTTATAAGTAAAGCTGCCGTTTTTCTTCTGTTTTATTATGCCTGTATGCGTGCGATGCTTACTTTGTATATGGTTGCCAACGACAGCGCACTCATACATTCAAACGCTTGTACACCACTGAGAGTCGTAAATTCTCATCGGTGTGTTACCGCTATGACACTTGTAAACATTTTCTTGATGCCACAGAAAAATATGAGAAATATTCTTTTTCTCTTTTTTTTTTTTTTTTTGCCTTATTATATTTAATTGTTTGCCTATAATCAAATATAATTTGCCTATTTATCTCACCGTGAAGAAACACATCAAATAGCTCTTTTCTAAACATTCGAAGGACCATGTTTTGAACTGAAAGTTGTAATACAAAAGGTAAAGTAAAAGGCCAGTGTTTCAGTGGTATGTGTAGCAGAGCTACTATTTATTGGTGTGTCTCACTCAACGGTTGAGAACCGACTGCTCATTTCGAACACCAACCAACGAAGAGACCACTTGCAATTATTGATAGTGACAAAGAAAGTGAAGATGACGAGTGTGAGAGCAGCCAAAACAATTGCAGTCGGTTACACAAGCGAGCCCGCACAGATAGTGTAAATTTATGTAGAGTGTGTGATATTAACGAAACAGATGTTATTTTGTTGCCATGCTCACATGCTGTTCTATGTTATAGTTGTTGGACAACTAAATTATTGCTCGATGACAAATATTGCACAGAGTGTTTTGGACAAGTTGACAATGCAATACGTTTCAACTCATAATATTTTTAACAATTACTTTATTTTCTATTTATTGACGGAGTGCATCTTTTGCATTGTATGCATGTGTTGAATTGTTTGTATTATTTTCTGAGAATGAACTTTTACCAAATGACAATGCCTAAGACTAATAAAATTTACGTACACATATGGTTGCAATATAGAATGATTTATTAAAAAAGAAATTCTTATCAGATAAAAATTAGAGAGGTTTAAATATATTTTACGGAAATAGTTGCAATATGAATTGATTTATAAAAAAAAATGTGTTGATTAATAAAAAAAATATTTTATACGTTAATGGTTGGTACGAAATTAATTTAAATAATTTTTTCGAATACACATTTACACTTCAAAATAAATAAAATCTTTTGAAATTGTAATTCAATTAATAAAATGAATGATGCACTAAATTAATTTGAATATTTTCGAATACATATTTACTTGAATTGAAATTGTAATTCATTTTATCTATGCTTGAACCTTCATAGGAAAAATTCTCCTTTATGAATTGATTTATGAACAAATTGTGTTGATTAATAAAAAAAAATATCTTATGCGTTTATAAAATGAATGATGCACTAAATTAATTTGAATTTTTTCGAATACATATTTACTTGAATTGAAATTGTAATTCATTTTATCTATGCATGAACCTTCAAAAAAAAAAAATAGGAAAAATTCTCCTTTATGAATTGATTTATGAACAAAAGGAACTAATTATTTATGGACAAAAGGAACCATCAAAACCTGTGGAAAATTCCATACGCAGAAGTAAAAATGCAATTTTGAATATAATTTGTAAGTCATTTTCGGTTTACTTTAAACGGAGTAATAGATATCGTGCCTAATTCATCTTATTTTGGTTTCAAAAATGTATTTCTTCTACAAGTTTCCTATTCAAAGAAAATGTCATAGTATGGGACTACTTTAGTTAGAGAGAAAGTTTTTTTGATCATGGAAAAACGTAAAATATGTTATTTTAAGATAAAATGTAATGTAATGAATTCATAACCGAAATTGGATAAGTTTCATGTATCCAACACAGTGCGGAAAAGTTTATCTTACAGATGTAAGATATCTTGTTTCTTTAAAAATGAAATATAGACAATAATTTATGGAATTTTTAGGCCATTATCATGCTAGGGGGAAATCGCGAACGAAATGTGTATAAAATGTTAGAAAATATGTATAAATATTATTTTCGTTTGCTACGACATTTTTTAAATGACAAAATTTTTTTTAATAATCACCACATTTAGCACCTTTTTTGTATTCACAATAAATGTCAAATGATTGTGACATATTGGCTACCAATTTTCGTTATTGTCTGTAAAAGGTAAAAGATTGTGAGACAGTGCGAAATGAGCTGCAATACCATCATGAGGGACGAGGAATTATGTCATTATTATATGTCAGTTTATACATAGAAATTTTCAGAATAATTTATTATAGAAATAATTATAATATAATGATAAAATTACAAAGTTATTTGAAACGCATCGTATTCGACTAAGGA
This sequence comes from Resseliella maxima, assembly GCA_029041755.1. Taxonomy (NCBI): domain Eukaryota; kingdom Metazoa; phylum Arthropoda; class Insecta; order Diptera; family Cecidomyiidae; genus Resseliella; species Resseliella maxima. The sequence goes on from JAQOWM010000661.1 coordinate 9,194, forward strand.
AGCACTTTTTATGTTATGTATATAATATCAAATCATTGTATATTAGTAACATAAACATATCGCTAATGCAGTGTAATGACAGATATAAGTTGTCACAAATGTTAGACAAATGTTAGCTGATGTCAGTCATTGTTTAGAAATGTATGTTGAATATTTTTGAGCGCGATTTCCCCCTAGTTATCATGTTGTTTTGCGTCATTCATAATATTTCATTTCCAAAAATAAAAGAAATTAAATTCCTCGCTTTTTGGAAGAATAATTTACCTTGCAAAATAATGTTTCTCTTATGATATAAAACAAGGTGTAATTGTATCCACGACATCAGATCGTGAGCAAGAGTTAACAAAATAAGTAAATCAAATACAGTAAAGCAACTGAAAATGAACCGAATGTTTTATGGATTATTTTATTCGATTTTGTTATTCGAATTGGTAAGTTTTGTAATTTAAATTTGAATTGATACACAGATTGAAGAAAAAAAACAATGTAAGTGAAAACATTTGTTCAAGGTATATAGTGAACAACAGCAGCTCAGAGGAAGCAATGGGTCTATTTATATTTATGATAAAAGTAAATATAAAATTGCTTCAGGATCAGTTGGTCAAGTATTTGGTGGTAGGTACTTATTTATTTTACTTGTTATTTAATTATGACCAATTTTTTACTGAAAATTTAATGTCCACCAACCAATTTGGATTCTTTAATTCATATTGAATTGTGAATAAATAATTCCTTGTGGAATAGGAATAAAAAAGGTTGGAAATAATCTTTCACGTGTAGCGATGAAATTTGCGTTTCATGGATCACTTGCAGATGAAAAGGACTATTACCAAGATCTTCAAGGACTTCGTAAGAAAATTAAAATAAAATCATTTTAATGATTTTAAAAACGTATATTGATCGACGTTTAATTTGCTTAGCTTCGATTCCCAAATTGCATGATTTTTTATGGGACGCAAACTACAAGCATGTTCTTATAACTGACTTATTGGGACCATCACTGCAAAAATTAGAGGATGAAGTTTGTGGAACTCGTGGAATGTTTTCTTGGAAGACAATAATGATGATCGGCGTAAAAGTGGTGAGCATAAATAGTAACCGAGTATCGAGATATTATAATTAAAAATATTTTCAAATCTTTAGCTAACAATCATTGAGGAAGTACATAAAAGAGGCATTGTTCATGGTGATATAGAACTAAGAAACCTCGCAGTTGATTATGATGATCCAACAAAAATTTATCTTATTGGTAAAAGAATACAGTTTCAATTATCAAGTCATCAAAAAAAGTTACAATTTGTTTTCCATCCTTCATAGACTTTAATCGCGCTAAAACATATTTGGACTCTGGCAAACATAAGAAAGAGGGGTATCAGAACGGATCGCGTAAAGATGATGTACTACAAATTTTACATCATGTGAATTATTACACAAAATCATCATTAACTATAAAACTTGAAGATGATGCTAATAACATGAGATATGATGCAGAGCCTAAATACGATGAAATCAAAAAGCAATTGCTTAATGCATTGGGTGTACAGAGCGAAGAACAGATGGATTTGAATGAATACGAATGGATGAAGAAATCATTCAAAATGCCTAAATTAAATGTGGTTTTTGAAAATGTTCAGGGAGTGATGACTAAAAATCAGACTTGTTCAAGTAATAATAAAGAGCCATCTTTAAGTATTAGCAAAGAGCCATCCTCAACCAATAACGAAGGGCCATCTTCAAGCCTTAACAAAGGGTTAACTCTGACCAATAACGAAGAATTTTCTTCCACCAACAAAAAATTGCCACCTTCAACCGATAGCAAACGCAAACGTACTAGAAAATGTTCTAATCCATTTTCAAAATGTTTCACGAAATAAATAGAATATGTATACAAAAAAAATATGTTTTATGTTGCATAACTCTTTTCCGTAATAAATTCTGCTACCAATACAGAAAGTGCAAGTGTGTATAGTTTAAATATTTCTTTTGTAGGTTTTTAAATTTGTGAGATCAATTTGGTTTATGCACGTAGAGAACCCTTAGAAATTAACTTTGGTAATTAAAATTACAACATTCATTGTAACACTCATAAACTTACTCTACTAATGCTGAATTTATTGTTACATTAACCGTAAATAGAGATGCTAAAACCATAAAATAGTTCCATATTTTTCATTTGGGATAAGGAAATCGGTGTTTTTTCAATTTCATTATACGTAAATGGCTTATACCATCAGAGAGGGCCAATGTCTATGAGCGCCGATTTAACATAAAAACTAGGTCATCTGGAGAGTGATTGTAATATTCCATACAAAAGCAATTAATACTAACACAGATACACATCATCTCTATTCCTCACTATGTACAATATCTGTTTCTCCAATTAGTCTCCAGATGGAGTGTTTTTTTTCTTTTTGGACATTTCCAATATATTTATATAGCTGCTCATAAACATTGGAGAGGGCAACGAAAACCCTATCCAAAAACGATTTTTTTTAGGTCGAGGGAACCTGTTGCTAAAAAGTTAGCGTTTGGAACCAACATTGGTTCCAATTTTGGTATGGGAAAGTATACGCACTGTTTCCAATCGAAAGAGCTCTTCAATCTCCACTTACCCTGAGAAAATCACCCTTGTATCATTTTCGGTTGATTGAACTACATATTAGGGTGTAGCATTTTTCAAAAATGTCAAAGCCCGGGGTCATAACCTTCTCAATTTGAGCCCCCAAACAAGAATCAATCAGAAAATTTTTAAAAAACCTACATTTGGATGTGCCGCAGGGTCTGTTCAGTTTTGTATGGGAATGCGCTCTAAAATGTATGAAAAATTGAACAATTATCTTCAGATTTAAATTTTGTTGTGTGGACAACTGAATGAATTTAGGCAAATACTTATTTTCACTATTTTTGAGGTCGCTGAATCTAAATTTGGTGTCATGAGCACTTCAACCAATGTATTCTCCATCGTTAGCTATGACTTCACGCCATCTTTCAGGAAGTTTGTGGATTCCGCGTCGAAAGAATTCCTTATCTTTTGAAGCTATCCAGTCAGCGACCCATTTTTGTATTTCTTCAAAGTTTTTAAAGCGTAGATCGGCCAGGTCAATTTGCATCGATCGAAACAAATAGCAGTCCGAAGGGGCAAGGTGTGGAGAGTACGCGGGTTGATCAAGCTGATCCCAACCGAAGTGTTCTTTCTTTTTTTTAACGATCTTTGCACGATGTGGCTTGGCATTATCATCGTGAAAAAAAAACTTTGTCTTGTTTAGTCGCATTTCGTGGATGGTGAAATATCCAAATTGTTACTGGCGATGAAAAATGGATCTATTACGACAATCCTAAGCGTGAAGCAGCGTATGTTGATCCAGGCCAACCAGTACCTTCGCAGTCAAAACTAGAAATTCATTGCCAGAAGGTTATGCTGTGCATTTGGTGGGATCAGGAAGGTGTCGTGTATTATGAGCTGCTGAAACCTGGCCAAACGGTTGATGGTAAGTGCTACGAACAACAATTGATCAAAATGAAGCAAGCATTGAAGGTGAAACTTCACCATCAACCGTTTGGCCAGGTTTCAGCAGCTCATAATACACGACACCTTCTTGATCCCACCAAATGCACAGCATAACCTTCTGGCAATGAATTTCTCGTTTTGACTGCGAAGGTAGTGGTTGGCCTGGATCAACATACGCTGCTTTACGCTTGGGATTGTCGTAATAGATCCATTTTTCATCGCCAGTAACAATTTGACTCAAAAAACTACGATTCTTGCTCTGAGTTGATTTTCGTTCAATTGATGTGGCACCCATTTTCCAAGCTTTCGAATTTTTCCCATTGCATGCAAATGTCTAGAAATAGTTGCTTGATCAACCTTCAACTCCATTGCAAGTTCTTTTTGCGTTTGACAAGGATTTTCATCCAATAATGCTTGCAAATCCGCATCTTCAATTTTTTTTGGAAGACCTGGCCGTTCTTTGTCTTCCACGTCAAAATCACCACTTTTGAATCTCGCAAACCATCGTTCACAAGTTTTTTGAGTTGAAGCATGTTCACCGTAAGCTTCTACTAACAAACGATAAATGAAAGAAGGTTATTAAAGTTCCCCGCAAAACCACTTTTTCAGGCACGAATTTCGACATTTTTGAAGCAAAAAAAATCTTTGTTGTTTACACCTAGGTTTACACTTCAGCAAAATGACATATACTGAAATTTATAGCGTAAAAAAAAAAGAAAATGGTCGCGGTATGCTCCGATGCACACAACGCTAGTTACGCCATCTGTTATCTAAATCGACATTTCTTTGCAAACACCCAATATTACGGAAATTATGTAATTTCAGTACTTGGTGAGCTGGGAACACAAAAGACTACGATCATGGGAACAAAAAGAAAAAATTATTCAACTGATTCGTTATGGATGCTAGGGGGAAACATTTCTCACGAGTGCGTCCAATTTTTTTCGAGTTTTTGCGAGTTCGTTGTTGGTATATTTAGTTCAATCATTTTGTGTAGATTTCTTGCATGGTTTTTGCCGGTTTTCGAGTTGTCAAATCCCCCTAGGATGGATGTTCCGTGAATGTTTTGCCAAATTGTGGATTAGAGGTGTTGGTAAAAAAAAAAAAAACGCACCATTGTTCAAACCGTATTTTTTTGTAAGAGGGGAGCGAACTCTAATTTTATTAGATAGTTGCCATATGATCAAGTTAATTCGAAATCGTCTCAAAAAATGGCAAAAAAATTTTCTGGCAATTATTCATTGATTTGGTTCAGATGAAAGATCGTGGATTTGTATTGATACACAAAATGAATCAATCTTATATAAATTGGAGACAGCATAAAATGAAAGTTAATCTCGCTGTGCAAACCCTTAGTGGGTCAGCTGTGTCATCAATGGAACATCTCATGAATGAAGGTGTGCCAGAATTTTTTGATGCCGAATCAACTATTGTTTTCACTCGTAATATGAATAGTGTCTTCGATGTATATAACACTAAGAACAATCAAAACGAGAATATATTTAAACGATTTATGAGTTTAGAAAATTTATATTAATGAGAAAAGCAAATTGGTGCCAGTTTGTAACTCCAAAATTAAAACCAGATTTAATGGATTCATTAGTAGTATGGTTTTGCCGGTTTCAACCCGAATGTTCAGATTGTATTAGAGAGAGAGGCAAAGATCAATACTCACGTGTTGTCATATCATGTTGTCTCGCTCTCTCGCACATACACCACACACACACACACACTCACAAACACATACACACCGTTGTATGTAAAATCGTTCTGTGTGTACCGTTGAAAGCTCTCTCTCTCTCTCTCCTCTCTCTCACTTTCTCTCTTCTCTCTTCTATCTTTCTCAACCAAACTGATACCAACGGACCTGCTTGCCATGTATTTTGTTGTTGTAATCGTTTTGAGTGTGTCATTTGAGTGTGGCTGAAAACTAGTTTTACTCTCTCTCTCTCTCTCTCTCTCTCTCTCTCTCTCTCTCTCTCTCTCTCTCGCTGAGCTACATCAACCGTATCTAATATGGCAACGGACATGCTTACCCATGTATTTTGTTGTTGGAAACTTTTTGTTGTTGGAAACTGTCACATGAATTTTGTATTGGTTATGTATCAGTTTTTGACAGTTCCGATTTCCAAAGCGTTCGACATACTATGAGAAACTGTCAAAACTTACGTATCACACTACAATCCAATGCAAAATACATGTGACAGTTCGTGGTAGATTTCACTTATAATGTAGTAAACTATGTGCCTACCATATACAACGAAAGAATTACAGAATTTATTTTTTATGTGTAGATCGTTTAAAATTCTCAACCTTACCGTAATGTACGTCGCGCATTGCTCGCACACAAATCAGTGGTCTAACCGCTTGCTGCATATCGATGTCATAGTTACAATAGATTGCTATAGCAAGTGGCCACATATGATTTGATGTTATTCATAAATATGATTGAAAATCAATACTCATGTGTTGTCTCGCTCTCTCGCACATACACCACATACGCATTTACACACACGTAAAATAGAGGAAACAATAAATAAATTGCGAGTAAATAAAAGGTGATTGGTAATTAACCATACAATTTATTGCTTGTGAATTCTTTTATTTATGGTTGCCACTGATACACATACGATGTTATATATGCTGCTTACCATGTCATCACACAATTTGATCTTGCTAAAAAATGTCTCACTGACGAGAGTAAAATGCACTTAGCGAATCGAGGTAAACTTTCTTGTTTCTCAATGTCATTGTGTTTGCAAATATTTCACAGTTAGTTATTCATTTCATTTTTAGTCCAGTCTGCTCATATGATGCATTTTTATTCTTACCACACATACAACCAAAAAGAAAAATGATTTATTTAGAAATATGAAAATATCAACATGATCTTGTTTATGTTTCCAACACCTGCAAAAATATTAAAATATCTATACTCAAAGTAATATTAATAAAATGAGCATAATGCAAAGATATTGAAAGAAAATAATTTTATTACAAATAAAAAAAATGCCTAGGTGAACGATTGAGATGCATAGAAAAGAAAAAAATTTACATACACAAATACAATTTTCGATATATGAAGACTAATTTATAGTTTTTATTTTATCTGTGGGATCCATTTTCCTTCCTTTCGAATCAATCCCATCGCTTTCAAACGTTGTGAAACTGTTTGCTGAGTAACTCCAAATGTTTTTGCCAATTCTTCTTGCGTTACGGAAGAATTTTCTTGGAGTAACGTCTTCAAATCTTCATCTTCAAACTTTTTTGGTGGTGCAACCGGCCCTCTAACTACCAAGTTGAAATTACCACTTTTAAATCGTTTAAACCACTTCTGACATGTCCGCTCAGATAGAACCCGCAAACCATAAACTCTTTCCAAATGTAAATGACTTTCAGAAGCGTTTTTCTTCATATTAAAGTAATGAAGTAAAACTATCCGCAAAAACAATTTTTCTGGTGTTGGTATTGGTTCAGGTAAATATTTCTTTTGCTCTCGAATTATTTGTTTTCCTGTAAAATAATGCACATACGATTCAGAATCAACTTCTTCTTTTTCTCTCATTTGCCAGGGTTTGAGTTCATTAACTTTTTTCTCCAAATCTTCATCTTCAAACTCATCACACTCCCAACCAAAATATGTGCCAATTTTAAACAGTTTAAACCAATTATGACACGCTCGCTCAGATATAGCATGCTCACCATAAACTTTTACTAAAATACTGCGACTTTTAGAAGCGTCTTGCGTTATATATGTGAATATGTATTTGTAATGGAAAGATGGTAGCGAACGAGATCAACGTACATGTTTTACCATATTTCTTATGGACAACGTCTCTGTGGGCGAATGGAAAGAGTGCGAATGAGAAAAACATGTATGGAAAAACTATTCTATCAGCATTCATGCTACTGTATTCAAACTGAAAAGGTTGTGCGCAAACCGAAAAGCAGTTGAAGTGAATGGAAATAGAAAAAAAGGCAGCATTGCTTTAGCAATGTATTTCAGACGGATCGGTACAATTATTTCTTCTACTTTCTACAATAGTTACAATATACCGAACTTCAATGTTCAACAAATAAAATCCGCACATTTTAATTCTTTCACATTGAAATTCAAGTTTGAACGCAAAAAAAAACAATTGTTTTTTCGATACATGAATAAACATGAATCATCATGTCGTACATTTGCTCTTTATTTCATCACATAATGAAATAACATAAATAAGGTCAACGACAGCGAATGCTTAGTTGTATGGTTAATTACAGTATTTTTTGTATATATGTAAGAATGATTGCAAACACACGCGTATTACACATATATTTCTTTAAACTAGTTTTTATTTGCATATGTATATATGTAGATGAGTAAGTATACATACAAAAATGTATGTTCGAGAGAGTCAATGAATTCTACTTTTTTTGTCACCACAACGTTAAATTATATTACATTTCCCACTTTGATTCTCTCTCGCTCTCTACACTACACTCTTTTTTTTTTTGAAATAAGGAATGAAAATAAAAGAGGAAAAAACATTCTAGACTTGTGTTTCGTTTTTCAAGGTGTGTGGTTGTATGTGAAAAGATTTAAAACGCACCCATGTGTTTTACGTGGAGCAAATTTTATTTATTCATTTAGATATATTGTATCATACGAAAATTTATATAAAACTAATTTTGTAAATGAAGAATATTCAAAGAAAATTAATCTTCACAAAGACACATTTTCTTATTTTCATGATACATATATCTTCTAATATTTTCTACGTGAACAGCATAACCTTCGCTCGTTATCACATCAAATATTCACAATTAAACAGAAAAAATTGCTTCAAATCCGTTCAACGATAAGCGTTACCTTATTCGTTCGAATGGTATTGATACGCTAGCTTGGGGTCATCATGAAATTAGTGAAATTGAGAAAAATTATTGTTAGGTGAAACGTAATTTTTCATATAATTTTAAGCAAAAATAGTAAATTATATACAAAAATAAGACAGTTTTCATTGATTTTCATAGAAGAGTAACATTTTAGTTAAAATTATGAAATTTTCTGTATAATAATTCAAAGTGAAATGTTTCAAATCAAACCTATATGATTGCTGCAAGCAAAAACACACACATACACACACACCAATATAAAGATTTGTTTTTTTGTTGAAAAAAATACCGTGTTTGTTTTATTTATCTGTTTTCATGATATGTTACAATTTCCAATGTATACTTTATTCTTATAACAATTCCTCAATGTAGCCACCGCTCCGTAATTTAGAAATTAATTTCAACATTTCACTCAATGTTTGAGTCGGAACATACAAGTTGTCGCACACACGTCGCAATTTTCTACATATTTCATTGACATCTTCTTCATCTTCCTCGCTCTCGTCTACCTCTTCCTCGTCATCATCATATTCGTCAGTAGTAGTAGTATCATAGTCATCATTTTCATTCTTATTCATTTCAGTCGATTGTTTATACAGCTTGAGTTGACGGAAAATTGACAATTCATGCGATTCTTTGTTAACTCTCTCATCACTATCAAAATTATCATCGATCTCGTCCTCATTAAATGTATTGTTTGATCGATTTGATTCATTATCACTCTCGCTCGCTCTCGATGGTTGATTAAAAGTTCCACTTCTTTTGCTAGGCTGCAGCATTTCATCATATTTACGTTTTTTTAATAATGAAATCGTAGATTTAGCAACGCCATATTCTTTTGCTAAACGATTACCATTCACTCCATCATCCAATTTAGCTAAAATTTCAGCCTTTTGAATTGTATTCAACCGCATGATGTGATAATAAAGATAACCACTGTTTGAATGTTCAACTTGAACTAACTTGTATCACTAGATGTTTGTTATTTAAATAAAATCGAACTATTTGCATGAATTTGAACCTCAAATCGAACTATTTACATGAAATCAAACCTCAAATCGAACTATTTTCATGAAATCTAAACAAAAATCGAAATATTTGCATGAAATCGAACGTAAAATAGAATTATTTTCATGAAATCGACCGTCAAATCGAACTATTTTTCATGAAATCGAACCTCAAATCGAACTATTTTCATGAAATCGCACTATTTGCTTGAAAACGAACCTGAAATCGAACTATTTTCATGAAATTGAACCTGAAATCGAACTATTTGCATGAAATTGAACCTCAAATAAAACTATGTGCATGAAATTGCACTATTTGCTTGAAATTGAGCCTCAAATCGAACTGTTTTACATGAAAGTGAACCTAAAATTAAAGCATTTAGATGGATTTGAGTGCAGTGTGAATGATTGTTTTAACATTAAAAGAGAAAATGTGTGTGAAATATAGGTAAATTTATGCTTTAAAACATTGAATTTAAATGCGAAAAAATTGAAATTGTAGATTTTGTTTGTTGAGCATTGAAGTTTAATATATTGATGAAAGTCAGTTCGATTTGCATGAAAAAATTACATACATCTATCATTTGATTAAGGCGAATTCATTGTGAATAGAGTTTTCGGTTTATGTATTTATGATCGTTGACAACTCCACAAAATAAATTTCAATTTTTAGTTGCAATTGATTGTGCATGGTGTTCAGCTGCATTTTTTATTTCTCTTACTTGTATGATTTTCTCTTTGCTCGTATGAGAGAGAGAGAGAGAGAGAGTGAGAGAGAGAGAGATAAAGAGATAAAGAGAGTGTGAGTGTGAGCGTGAGAGAGGGATCATAATAGTAGTAGGAAAATATACAAAAATCATATGTATATATACATAAATCATATATGATTTCATGCAAATAGTTCGATTTTTAGGTTCGATTTCATGCAAATAGTTTTATTTGAGGTTCGATTTCATGCAAATAGTTTTATTTGAGGTTCGATTTCATGCAAATAGTTTTGTTTGAGGATCGATTTCATGAAAATAGTTCGATTTGTATAGAACGTTGGCATTTATTGAGAAAATTAATGACGGTTTGAATGAACGACATCAAAATCCCAGTGAGAAAAAACCCAGTCAAAAAAAACAAATCGAACGAACGGCGGGTCAGATGTTTTACTCACTCGTAAACCACCAGCTCCAACATCACCAAAGAAATTATCCACAACGCATCGTCATGCGGATGAACAAAAACAAAAATCCAATTCACATTCATCATCATCCATACGAAAACGATTATAAAAATTCCGAAACAATGACCACAACATATGTGTTTTACATCGATCTTTTGTTCCGGATGAACCTGATTATTTTACAGCGATCTTCTTTTTGTGTTCTTGAATGTAGCGGTTTCAAATTGATGTTTGAATAATTAAATTTAGAAAACTCAAATGTGCTTACGAAGAAAAATTGAGTACGTTACTATTGATTGTAGGCTCTGTCATACACTGAAATCGAATGCAATTGCACATAGGCTTGCAAAATATCGATATTTGGAGACATGTCTATAACGATACCACCTGTCATTTACACAATAAAAAAAAAACACTTCGGACAGTAGTTATTGCATTCCATTTTGTTTATCAATTGCTTATTGTTTCAATTGGGACACTACAATTCCACTTTGGTTGTTGGTGAAAAAGAAAAGACCTGTCAACGTCCGTACTCGAGATAATAGAGTTTATGGTGAATTTTCAATTGATGATTTAATTTGTTAAATTATAACGATTCCGTGACGAATTCATAATTAGTTTGAATTGTTTTGCAAATTTATTTCGGTTACGTCTTACGTATTGGATCTATGGAAGTTTCATTTTCCTATTGTTTCAGTCATACCAAATGTGAAGTATTTAACATGCACGAACTTCACACAGTATTCGGTAAAAGCGACGCCATTATCATTCTCAAAAGATATTTCATCGAGTCAAGTCAGAAACTCTCTTTGTTTTTTCAAGTTTTTTTTTAAAATGTCTAATATTCAAGAAATTATCGTCAAGTTAACTACAATAGACGCTGATCTAAAAGCAGAAAAAGCTGCCGTAGAGCAAAATTTTGAAAAAAAAATAAGTGAAATATCTAAGAAATTTCAAACCGAATTTGGCAAATTGGACGCAGCTGTTAAACAACTCACAGAAGAAAACAAACAAATTAAAGAAGAAAACAAACAAATTAAAGATGAAAACAAAACTCTCAAAGCCATGGGGTTATTTACTATTGAATGACTCTACCGAATGTCAAAAGTACTAGCAGGTACTTTGATCAATTTTAAATGTTCTAAGTGAAGACTGTGAATGTAAAATGTGTATCAATTTACGGGTATACTGTGGCTTCGTTGATATATGTTTGTGAAGCACACTCGCACAGAGAGAGGTGCTTTGCTTTGATGTGCGCGTCTTGTGGTGCGATACACACACCGATTTTAAATGTTGTAATTCAGCTACATTCACACAAACTGAAATGTAGTAACGAGACTCTGTGTGTGTGAGTGTGCTTCACAAACATATATCAACGAAGCCACAGTATACGCGTAAATTGATACACATTTTACATTCACAGTCTTCACTTAGTACATTTAAAATTGATCGAAGTACCTGCTAGTACTTTTGACATTTGGTAGAGTCATTCAATAGTAAATAACCCCATGCTCAAAGCAGATATAATAGAAATAAATAATAAGTTCGATGAATTATTTGAGGTTATAAAACCACCACTTTGTATTGGCTGTAAAAAGCCATTAAAACATTATATTATGGAGCTAACTTGTCCAAACCTATGCAAGTAAGTTGAAGACAAAAGTTTGAAGACAAACATATTTTTAAGTCAATTAAATAAATTGAACATAGTTGAATCCATTATCTATGAATATACTCATATATATTTCTTGAACACTCATTATTACTCATTTTTCTTTTCTCCAGTGTTTCACAAAAATCGAATGCAACGCAAAGAAAAACTTTCAGCGCTACCAATAGAAAGATTCTGGGTGAAATTTTTAGTAAAAAATAATATGGCTGTTTGATTATTCCGAAAAAATTACATACAGCACGATAACTGACACAGTTTGAAGCAACAGTGTAGTCTTAATCATTTTTTAAATGAACTTTTCCACAGTACTTAAAATGAACAAAATAAATAAAAAGACAAATAGAAAAAAATGACTAAATAATTTAAATATGTATTATTAACAATTATCATATGGTAAATTATTAAATTAAAAATATCGTAAATGTGAAGAAGAGAAACCAAAAATTAAAATGTTCCATGTAATCAAACAATTTGCATTTGATTTATTTTGTTTTATTGACAGATTTTTTATCTCAATTTCCTTGAGATGACTACGTGGAAATTTTTCGATTGGATTAGCTACATTCATGGATAACTGAATTTTCTGAAACAACCATAGCATTCCACGTGCGGCCACAACCGTGAAATTGCTTCACCTCGAATATTTTGCCTATTTTTTCTTTATATAAACGTACAAGAACGAAGAACTGACTTAGTTATACTAGAACTGGATTGAGTCTATACTTTCGTTGATCTTGTGCGTTCATATTCTTTCATTTCTATATTGAACTTTGTTCGTTCTATCAAAAACGACATAGTTGTTCCATCAGTTAAATCACGAGCGCAACCAACATCGTATTATAAATGCTCATTTTCGGCTTGACAACCGTAGTATTTTTTCCCATTTGTTTCCATCAATGCATGATTCACATGTGTTTGGTAATACATGTTACATACACGTTAATACAACGGTACACTCATGGTCAGAACGAAAGAAAGAAAGAGGAGAGAGAGAGAGAGAGAGAGAGAGAGAGAGAGTGGGGGCGGGGTTTGGAGAAGAGAGGTGTGTATGTATGTGTGTGTGTGTGTGTGTGTGTGTGTGTGTGTGTGTGTGTGAGTGTGTGGGTGTGAGTGTGAGTGTGTGGGTGTGGGTGTGTTGATGTGTGGGTGTGAGTGTGTGGGTGTGTATGTGCGAGAGAGCGAGACAACATGATATGACAACACGTGAGTATTGATCTTTGCCTCTCTCTCATACAATCTGAACATTCGGGTTGAAACCGGCAAAACCATACTACTTTCATTATAAATATGGAATCACTAAAGTTAGCCTTTCAAGAGTTGATTGAAGAAAAAAAAAAATTATCAAAAGCATTTGAACGTAGTATCTGCATTCTGCAACAAGATCCACTAGAAATTCTATTTGGAAAGGTTAGATCGTAGGGTCGTTTCAATAGTAAGCCAACTTGTGAGCGATTTTCAGCAGCGTTCAGAAAATTGCTGGCATACAATACCATTATGTATTCGAAATTTTCGAGCGATGAATCTCAATCAAATCCATACTCTAACGTTCTTTCTATAAATTCTCGACATGTTGCTAAAACATCTAATATTAACGAGTGTGAAAGTGTGTCTGAAGTAAAAATTGAAATGTTGTATTGGCAGTATAAATCATAGGTTCTGGAGCTGGGATTTTAAGGGAGGGGTAATTCCCAATTTCTCAGAAAATCGTTGGGGGTAATTTCATCTTTTCAAAATTTGTTGACCTTTTTTTTTTTTTTTGCTCTTTTGCTCTTACGATTTCAAAATTTGTTGACCTTTTTTTTTTTTTTTTTTGCTCTTACGATTTCAAAATAAACCTTTTCTTATTTCATCGAAATTACGAAATTATAATTGTTGTTTAGCTCAGAATATTCGTGTATATACTACATGTTGCGTTTTTACGTTAATATTTTTTATGTTTATATTATCATATTACCACGAATATCCTCAGCTACACAATTGTAATATTGTAATTATATTATTTCATTTTTAATTTACACTACTTATCGCTTATTTGGCTAATTGTTTAGCTTATCATTTTTGTCTTCTGGCTATTCTACTTTAATTCGTTTACTGATTAACGTCGCAGCACATGGATCAAATAATGCGTATCAGGATAAATACTGTTGATGATTTAGAAAAATTCTCGGCTGCGAAATATGCAAACGAATTTATAAAGGAACATCATTATCGAACAGATGATCCTAAAGGACGTTGAGTAAAAGTAGTAACATTAAGTGATGAAGTGGATGCAATGAAGAAACTTTTACCAAAACTATCATTTATTTAATAGTTTTGATATTTGATGTTGTTGTAATAATAATGAAATTAAATAATAACTAATAATAAATTGTGAGTCGACTTTGTATTCGAAAATGAAAAGAATCTTTATAATCTTTCTAATTTTGAAATCGTAAGAGCAAAAAAAAAAAAAAAAAGGTCAACAAATTTTGAAATCGTAAGAGCAAAAAAAAAAAAAAAAGGTCAACAAATTTTGAAATCGTAAGAAAATCACGAGGGGTAATTTCAAAACGACCGTCTCAGGAGGGGGTATTCCGACCCCTTGGACCCCTGGTCAGAACCTATGGTATAAATGAGCTTTAAAGGATTTTTTTTTTTGATTTGGAGAGTTTATTTTGAAAAAGTGCTACAATATATTTTATTCAAAGTATTGTCCATCGTTAGCCACTACTTTTATTTATTTATTTATTTATTTATTTATTACGAAACCTAAATTTATGTCAATATGTGTTCACTAGCAAGCTAGTAAACATGCTGGTCAAAGACCCAATGCGACATAAATTCGGCCCATGGTACGACTTTAGCAAAGAGAATACAATCAAGGGTGGGATAGTATTAAAGTGAAGATTCAATACCAAGATTGGGTCCGGAAAAGCATGGTAAAACCAGCCTGCCTCTGGAGAGTCAGGGGAAATACAATAATAATTTCACTTACAATTAAATTACGTTAACAATTATAAATAAAGAATAACAATAACAAAAAAGTAAAAATAAAGTGTAAAGAAGAGAAAGGATAGAAGAGAGAGAAATAGCTTAAAACTAATTGGAAAAGAAATTGCACGACATGCCACCGAGTGAATGGAGATTGATTATATTTTTATAAAAATATTGTGAAACGATAATTTATTGATTAATTCCCGACTCGGTTGACAATGTTCATGCAAATTCTTACCAATATTTATTAGATCAGCAATCCGATAGAGCATGTGTAAATCCCACGATACGGTTGAAAACAGCAACGGTGAACGTAACCACACTCAATCAGACGATATGAAATAAAAATATGGAAAAATATTATGAATATAAATAAAACTTAATAAACTATATAATATTCGTGCAAAACACAAGAAAACAAACACTCTGAGACAAAAAAAAAAAATTTCCGTCTCAAAATAATACAAATATCAATAAAATCACAATAAAATAGCAAGAGCACAAAATTTTCTGACCTGTCAGTTACAAACGTCAAATGTCGATTTTCCCATCTTTCTGGTAGCATATGGATTCCACATCGGAAGAAATCCTCATCTTTTAAGGCAATGAATTAATCGACCCAATTTTTGACTTTCTCAGAAGAAGTGAAGCGGTGCCCAGCCATGTGATCTTGCATCGACCGAAATAAATGGTAGTCAGAAGGGGCAATGTCTGGACTATACGGCGGGTGGGGTAGCACATCCCACTTGAGTGTTTCCAAGTATGTTTTGATGACCTTTGCATCTTGTGGCATGGTCATGTTGCAAAATTACTTTGTCGTGTCTTTTCTCGTATTCAGGCCGTTTTTCGCGCAATGCTCGGCTCGAACGCACCAATTGTCGTCGATAGAGATCCCTAGTAACTGTTTCATTCGGTTCCAGCAATTCATAATATACCACACCCTTCTGATCCCACCAAATACAGAGCATTACCTTAAATCCATGAATATTTTGTTTTGATGTCGATGGTGCTCGTTTGCCGCGCTTCACATATGCTGCTTTTTGCTTTGGGTTGTCGTAATGGATCCACTTTTCATCACCAGTGACTATTCGATGCAAAAAACCCTTTGAAAAATCGCCTTTCAACGTCTCTTGGTTTCAATTCATGTGGCACCTAATTACCATATTTTTGAATAAACCCTGTTGCTTTTAAACTTTGTAAAATTGCGACAGTAGCCAAAATAATCGAAAAAAGAATCACTACAACGAAAGAATTTTCTTGTATATTGTGCAAACAAATATAATTTATTACTACAAGAGAAAACTAAAGAAAGTGTCCGGAACGCAAACTTTGAATCAATTAATCAACGGTATGTAGTATGTTATTTAATTTTTTTTCTATGTTCAGCCTCAGTTTTCGCATTATTTGGAGGATCATATTTTTTATTATTTATTTTAGTAAACACAAAAGCCAAAAAGATGAGCCTATTGTATCGACTTCTATGGAGACTAATTAAAAATTGAAATTGATTCAGTTAAATTTGGGCATTGCATATTGCAATAAATAAATAAAAACTCTACAAATAAAATAATGTAGATTTCCTTGGAAAAAGTAAAATGTTTTTTAAACGATTTAACCCAGTTTCTGTCACTTCTTTTGATTTTTATCTGAAAAAAAAAAAAAAAAAAAAAAAAATTTCTCTGTAAAAATAAAATTTTCAAAAAAAAAGAATCAAATATTGAGGAAAAATTTTTTTGAATGCAGATTGATTAGGTACAAAATTGGTACAAAATTATGACATATTTAGTTTTTCGTTTTTTCATAAAAATAAAAAAATGCGTTTTGGAAAAATTTGATATTTGAAAAAAATATTAAAATTGAAGTACAAAAATATTTGAATGTAGGTACGCATAGTACATAATTGGTACATATAATTATGGCATATACAAATTTACTTTGTGCGACATTGGCCGTTGAATTGTTACGGAGCCAACATAAGTGATGAATTTTTGGAAAATATCTTTAAGCAATCATTGTTTCATAGGTTTTAACCTTATAATTTTATACCGTCTTTAGGAGAAGTACTATTTTCTATTACAACTTAACTCGATTCAAGGTAGATTGGAACATTTATTTATTTATTTAGTTTTAGTTTGAATGATGTATTTAACACCAGGTTCCAGGTACATTGAGCGTAATCCACGAAGAGACGACAAAACTCATTTTGTAAGGTTTTCACATTCAAGAGAAAGAGATACAAATACATACTTGTATATATGAATCTGTCTCTACGTGCAATAAAACCTTACAAAATGAGTTTTGTCGTCTCTTCGTGGCGTAATCACATTGAGATCTTGGTTAATGGAGGCATGTATTTTTTATTCACTTGACCCGTTTTACGATCCTGGGCCAACACCGTCATCTTCCGATGAACTTGATCCTGGTCCACTAAAAATTCAATAAATTATTTTCTATTTTTCGGTCTACGACGGAAGTATGATGTTCGTACATACATTATTTGTTCGAAGTAGGTGATTCTTTGTCTCGCCTCTCTCAAATCAGCATCTTTTTCTCTCAATTTAGCATCCTTTTCTCTCAATTACGCGCGTAAGCTCCTATTTTCTATCCTCATACTTGTTCTAGGACCAGGATTATCTGGCCTGGGTATTATCGCCCTGTCATTGTCTGTTTCTAAAGCTTCTTCGACGGCACCATTTTTAGTATTGGTAGTGTGTATTGAAACTGTCGCATTTGTTACTAACTTCATATTTATTCAACCGTCATATATTTTGACAGTGACATCTATAGATACAAAATTAATTTTGTTGAGAAGAATACCAATATTGTACCAAAAGATATCAATGAAATTTGTCGGGGCGTTAGCATAAACACAATCAATAATCTAGATAATAATAGAAACATTTTACATATCAAACCATCTACGACATTTACGTTGAAAATAGGAACAGTTGAGCTTATTAAGGAACTAAATGAAACTGTGAATATGCGTTTTTAGCAAGAACCTACTTCAATATTTCATTCCATTCTTATAAATTCTTCTCTTCTGATTATTTTTGTAGGAGTGCTCATTTATACGCTGTATTAAACCGAACGAAAGTCAATGTTCTGACGTATTCAATGAAGATCTGGTTCTGTCTCAATTAGTTTCAACAGGTTGCATAGCCTATCAAAAATTAATGCGAGCGGGCTATCCATCTCATTTGAATTTCGATAATTTGTTTAATAAATTCAAACAAAATATAGAATTCTGTAAATTTGTTTCCGCAAATCGAAAGGAATTTTATGGAACACTAATTCGATCATGCGGTCGAAGATGGATTGATTTTCGGCTTGGAAATAAAAACATATTCATGCGTAATAAACTGACTTGATCAGCGTCAGGAATTATCGTCAGTAATTATTTCATTGCGTACCATACGTAACGTCGCTGCCCAAGCGCATCCGTATAGTGTGAATCAATTTCAATACAAAACAATCGTTGAATATATTTCGTTAGATGCATGCATACAAACGATATTTAGCATTCACACTATAAGGACGAGCCTGCGCAGCGACGTTATATATGGTAGGCAATGAAATAATTACTGACGATAATTCCTGACGCTGATCAAGTTACTAATCGTCAGTGTTAATCAATGTCTGGAAACCATTTTAAAAAATGTTTCATCTGATCATAATTATTATTGAAAGAAAAATTTATTTTCAAAATTCAAAATACTTTTTTTTCATTATGTTTCATACAAATATTCTTCTTCGCAATTATCGTCATTTTCGTCAATCGGATACGATTGTTCCAATTCAATTGTAATGATAAATGATTTGATGAGTAGTTTCACATTTGGTTGATCAAAAACTGTTTAAGTTCACTTTCCTCTGGAAGAGTAGCTGAAACAGTTTTGGTTTTTCGCTTATTCATGTTTTCACTTGTGTTTTCAAATGACAAAATCTGCGTTTTGATTCCAAATATTAAATCGCGATGACCAGGCAGAAATTCAAATGGTGTAATTTCACGATATTCGTCAAATGTTTCAATGATTTTGCAATGATTTTTCTCTATAAATGATTCCAGCTGTGTCACTTTTTCATTATCCAATTCTTTGAATGCCCAAGCGTGATTATATCCACACGCAGTCAGAATTTTTTTCATGCTATTCGGCACTTTTGACATCAAACCAGCGTTTATACATTTTGCTTCAAACTCTTCCCAAATAATTAATATTATTAATTTCTATATTAACTAGTATATTAAATGTTATGAAATGCTTAACAAAATTGCTAATTCAGCTGATTTTTGTGCCAACTTGTGTGCCGCTTGAATTTGAATTTTATGCATTTCTGTCAAATTAGCTGTCATAGCGAATGACATGATATTGTCTAAGGTTCTGTTCTACCGACAGACAGTACATTGCAGCGTAAAAAAAGAATAAGTTTTAACATTATTTTTTTTTCAAAATGTATTGTATTTTTATATTTTACTTTACATTTTATAAAAATAATATATTATTTTTTTTATATCTAATTTTATTCAAGTAATATGTGATTGAACATACATAAAATGTTCGGGCAATATCAAAAAATAAACATAATGAATTAGTTTGTGGAACTCAACTATACAAGTGATTTCAGTTAAAATATTTGTTGTTAAATTAAAAAAAGTTATTAGGTCTAAGAACATTTTTGGAACAATTATTACAATTTTTTAGTGTGATATAACAAAGTCGATATGACGAATTTGTAATGTCAAGTCTTCCGAAAATTTGTCAAAAAAGCAGCTATGATTTGGAATTGTTGTGGTTTTCAATTCTTTCAATTTCTTCATTTCTTTAAAACATTTCAGTTCAATTCCACCTGTCTACCGGCTCCGTAACAATTCAACGGCCAATGTCGCACAAAGTAAATTTGTATATGCCATAATTATGTACCAATTATGTACTATGCGTACCTATATTCAAATATTTTTGTACCTCAATTTTAATATTTTTTTTTTCAAATATCAAATTTTTCCAAAATGCATTTTTTTATTTTTATGAAAAAACGAAAAACTAAATATGTCATAATTTTGTACTAATTTTGTACCTAATCAATCTGCATTCAAAAAATTTTTTCCTCAATATTTGATTCTTTTTTTTTGAAAATTTTATTTTTACAGAGAAAAATTTTTTCCTTGTCTTTTGTGAAAAATCAAAAGTTGAGAATGCCATAATTTTGAACCAATTTTGTACCTAACCAAACCGCATTCAAAAAACATTTTTATGAATATTTGATTCTTTTTTTCGAAATTTTTTATTTTACAAGAGAAATTTTTTTTTTTTGTTTTTTGTGAAAAATCAAAATCTGAGAATGTCATAATTTTGTACCAATTTTGTACCTAACCAACCCGCATTCAAAAAGAAGAATTCTCATTTTTTGACTCATTCACATAACAACATTGTGTTTACACTAAGCATTCCAGATTTTTTTTCATAGTGATCCGGGCCGGGCGAATCTGGGCGAATTTTCAAAAAAACCGGGCGAAATCCGGGTTTTTTCAATGATATCCGGGCATCCAACCGAGCGAATTTTTGGCCAGGTTCTACCAAAAAAATCCGGGCAAACCCGGATTTATCCGGGCGATCTGGAATGCTTAGTTTACACTTTAAACGAAAATGTTTTACAATGAATAATTTAAAATTCAATAATAAAAAAATTGAATTTTATGTGCGACAATTGTTCTTTTTTCTTTTGAATTACTTATTGAATTTCATGTTCGAACATTGTTCTTATTTCTTATAATCATCACAATGTAAGTATTACAGTAAATGACAGCGCATTTTTAAAGTGTAAACAAAATGTTGTTATGTGAATGAGTCAAAAAATGAGAATTCTTCTTTTTGAATGCGGGTTGGTTAGGTACAAAATTGGTACAAAATTATGACATTCTCAGATTTTGATTTTTCACAAAAAACAAAAAAAAAAAAAATTTCTCTTGTAAAATAAAAAATTTCGAAAAAAAGAATCAAATATTCATAAAAATGTTTTTTGAATGCGGTTTGGTTAGGTACAAAATTGGTACAAAATTATGACATTCTCAGATTTTGATTTTTCACAAAAAACAAAAAAAAAAAATTTCTCTTGTAAAGTAAAAAATCTCGAAAAAAAGAATCAAATATTCATAAAAATGTTTTTTGAATGCGGTTTGGTTAGGTACAAAATTGGTTCAAAATTATGGCATTCTCAACTTTTGATTTTTCACAAAAGACAAGGAAAAAATTTTTCTCTGTAAAAATAAAATTTTCAAAAAAAAGAATCAAATATTGAGGAAAAAATTTTTTGAATGCAGATTGATTAGGTACAAAATTAGTACAAAATTATGACATATTTAGTTTTTCGTTTTTTCATAAAAATAAAAAAATGCATTTTGGAAAAATTTGATATTTGAAAAAAAAATATTAAAATTGAGGTACAAAAATATTTGAATATAGGTACGCATAGTACATAATTGGTACATAATTATGGCATATATAAATTTACTTTGTGCGACATTGGCCGTTGAATTGTTACGGAGCCCATTTAACGCGTTATTAACAAGTTATTAACAAGCGCTCACGTCAAAACAGAGAGAAAGAGAGTGAGACATGAAATGTCAAATATTGCAATGTGCGCCAAACAAAAGAATTGATTTTTTTTGTATCTACAATAATTTCTTAGTTCAATTTTATGGTTTGATTACATTCAATCTAAAAATGTCGGATGAGGAAACTGATTATAATAATATTAAAAATTTCAAACATCCAGTTCAAGCATATTTTGAATATGATGAAAATTTAAATAAAAGTGTTTGTAAAACATGTAAAAATGTGTTTAAAGTACGACATTCTGGAAATCTTTTGAGTCATTTAAAAAGAAAATATCGTTTTGTGTACAACATTATATTACCAAAATGCACTGATTTTTCTAAGAAAAAAAATCAATTACAAATTTCCACAGTTACCGTAATCTACAATAAGGAAAAATTAATAAAGTCGTTTGTTGCTTGGGTGACATTGGATGCGCGGCCGTACAGTCTTTTTGATGATGTTGGCGTAGAGGGGTTTTGGAACCGATTTTTAAAGCGTTCGCTAATACTGGCATTAACTTCCGAATCAACAGTCAAAATATTGTGCTTTATTGCGAGAAGTTTGAGAAAAATATTCAAAATGAAATAATTTCACAAATTCGCGGTAAACTCGTTTCTGCAATATTTGATATTGTAGACATACAGAATAGGTAAATAAATCAATTATGGATAGAGACTGAATGAATGAAATTGATCTTGTTTTTTCCACTGTTTTTATATTGTCTTCATCTTAGATCATATCTCGGCATTAGTATTAGATATGAGCATGGTGGAAAGCCGATAACACGATTCGTGGGAATAAAACGTTTACTCTCAAACCACACAGGTGCTTTAATGGCATGGCTATTAAAAGATGCTCTCGAAGTATTACAAATGTCAGTCGATGATTTATTCTCAATCACAGGAGATTGGGCGGCCACTAATGGTCGAGCTGTAGATGTTTGAAAATTGTTTCAGTCACATCAGTTGGATGATTTTATTGCTATTGATTTACCATACGAAGCACAACAACAAGCGTATAATGTTTTTATTGAGAAGGAACTTAAAAAACATTCAAACACCATTGCTGATGAAAAGTGTGAAAAATATTGCTTCAAAGTTGGCTGTGCTGCACACGGTTTGGAATTGGCACTCAAAGATGCTTTCAAGACATGTCAGGATGAGCAAAACTATATCGAATTTGCTCGTGAACTGATAAAAAAACTACGCACTGATAACATACAAAATAACAGTGGTCCTGAGAGTCGAAATTTTCTACTGTCACTTTTAAAAATGTAAACAAACATCAATACATCAAAATGATCTGTCAAAGTAACTTTCACATGAGTTGAATGATACAAATTGTAAATTTATTAAAGTTTAATAACAAAAAAATTATTATTAATAGATGTTATCTTATCTATTCACTTTTTTTTAGATAAAAGGAAAAAGATAAATGCAAATATGCATTTGTACAATACCTAGGGTGTTCTTTCAGAAAAAAAATACGAAAAATTTTATGCAAATATCCGAATTTCAATACATAACGAAATACACTGTTTTGAGTGAAAAGTAAACAATTGATTTTATTTTTTTTTTTGAAAACTCTTCCAAAATACATTTTGAATGAATAACAACAAATTGTTTCGAAAAAATTTGGAAAATATTGAGAAAAGAATTGAAAAGAAACGAATCAAAATGATTAAAGAATTGAAAAAATTGTGAAAAATTGAAAATTATTGAAACTGAATTGAAAAAAAAATGAAAACTTTCGAGAAAGTTATAATTTTTTTAAATTGAAGCCGTAGTAACTTGCAATTTGCTTGTATCGTTCTTGCTCTTGGCCATCCAATAGAGACAGGGCCCATCCCTTACTCATTCTGCCTGCACGAGTAATGCGGGAAAGAAAGAGTTTAGTGTTTGGATGTATCATATCGGCTGAGTGTGGTAGGTCATAGTTGACCACAACTTTCCTGTCTGGCACATCGAGTCCTCTTGCGCTTACATCTGTAGTAAGAAGGATACGACAATTGGAATTTCGAAATTTCAGCAATTCCTTTTGACGTTTTTCATATGATATTGTACTGCATATTAGCGATGCATTCTCCCCTTGATCAATCAGTTTCTGCCAAATCATGTGTGCGGTATCTTTTTGCTGAAAAAGAAAGAAATGGAAGATGAAACTTTAAGTCATAGGTGTGAATAATAAATACTAAATAATAAAATATTTTAGTACTTATGCATTTTTGTATTTAGTATTTTAGTAGTTAGTAGTAATTTACTAACTACTAAAATACTAAATACAAAATTGTTATAAAATAATAAAAATTCTACTAATTAGTACAAAAATTCACAGCTATGCTTTAAGTATTGAGTAATACATATTATTTTCATACAATTTCGAACATACGGTGAAAAAAACAATAATCTTGCCATTTTTGGCGATTTTGTTTGCGTCAGCCGTTAAAGTTTTAATCACGTCTTATTTCCAGCTGGTGCGGCATTCAACATAAAAGTTGTCAATGTGAGCTGGGAACAATACATCATTGATGAGCAGTTTCATCTCAACTACGTTGCTAATTTGATTTTGAACCATTCCGTAGGCTGAGATATAGACTTGCTGACATGTTCGGGGCAATTTCTTCACGATTTGTTCCTTAACCAACGTAGTTGACGACGTCATGTCGGCATCATCGAACACAACCATGGTCAGTAATTGTGTTTTGAAGACGCCGAGCAATTGAAATGAAACGATTTCTTTGGGCGTTCCAATTATTATGTGAAAGTCCTGCTGAACCACACAAGCTACAATAGAAACACACCAATTGGAATATTTTTTAGATAATATTATTTTTAATTAACAATTATTGATTACCTTTTTCGCATTTAACGGCCAATCCTACACGCACATCTTTGAAGACAAATAGTTTTTTCATGAAGATCATTGTTTGTAGCGCCCCTTCATAGCTTGAGGAAAAACATAAAGCCTGTGTGTAATTTTTACTGGTATCAATTCTGCAGAACATTGCAAAACTATAAGCTAACGTAATACCACTACCAGGATTGGTTATTGCATGAACATTTTGAGTCGCACTTTTCAGCAAAGCTGGTACAAGCACTTCTTGAACGCGTGTTGGCTTTGAGAAATTTAGTGCACCAATTGCGGACAAAATATCACCATCGCTGAACGAATAAAAAAAACAAATTATTTTTAATACGTCATAGATTTTTTTGATGAAGTTTTCACTCACATTACGAAATCCTTGAAATCGCATTCAGCCAAAAGTGTTGGTACACATTCAATTGGTTTTTTTAAGAAATTACAAACCATTAGAAGCATTCGATCTATCAGGTATTTGCTTTTATCAGACTTACTGTATGCATTTTTGCTTTTATCAGCTTTGCTGCCACCAAATTCGTTCGTTTGTTTCTGAACAAATTGTTCGGATACATCCGCTGCTGAATTGAAAAATAATTTTTTGAATCTAAAAGAATACATGACACATTTTCAATGTTACCTCTCATTAAATTAGGTGATTTGCTGTCGAAACCTTCTTTGACCAAATTGTTTGTGACTGGTGCTGTTAAATTGCTTGTGTCGGGTACTATGATATAAAAAACAATCATGTCAATACAGAAAAGTCAACGCACATATTCAATATTTCGATCAATTACCTTTCTTCTTTAGTATAACTATTAGGGATTCCCCTAATAGGGAATATTGCATATTCCGCAGTCTTGTTCTGTACAAACTGGTCGACCTTTTCCAATTCATTTAGTATTGAAAATAGACGGAGTTTGGTGATTTTCAACAATTCTTTAAGCTCTTCTAGGAGTCTTATTTTTATTTCAACTTTATTGACTTCCATATTTTTGAGTCGTAATTCAACACAAATATTTTGTTTTACACCAAAATTTTATTTTTCACAGCTAATTTCTGTGTAACTATTTTTTAAAAACTATTTGCTATTTACTGAGTACTTTTAGCTGATATGTACTAGGCAGTGAAAACACGTACGGTATTTTGCAATTTTTGTTTGCTGTAATAAAAAATAAAAAAATGGAATCTATTTCACGTCAAGCTAAATTTGACAAAATGGTTACATGTAAACTGTACTCAGCCACTTTCAATGGACCACTTTGAATTATTTAAATCAATTGAATTTTATGAACATTTAATTTAAAAAAAAAAAAAATAAAAATCAATTTGTAATTTTTATTCATTTGAAGTATTTATGATTTAAAAATATTGTCGTTGTTTTTCATTTAAAAAAAATTTGATTGCATTTTGACACTTGAAGTGAGCACTTCTGCTTGATATTCATGAATGTTCCAGATGAATCGAAATTGAAAAACGAAATGTGAAATCAAAATATGAATTTATTTTTAGATAATCGATATTTTATTTTGTTTACAAATCAGATCTGTTTGCCATAGTGCCATAATAAATCAAACCCTCCTGAGCTGCTTTTTGCAAACCAACAACTTTACCGAAATTCTTTGCATACGCATCAAAATTAATCAAATATTTAAAAATTTGTGTTTTGTAAATTTTACTTTTTCTATAGTCGTTAAACCACACGACTGTTACCATTTTATTGGAAGGAAAGGATTTGATTTTCGCGGGCCAATGAACGAATCCCTTAATTTTAGCCCAAACTACCTCTCCAATCTGAAACACCATTGGAGCAATAGTAAGGACAGGTTTTGCAGCTAAGCTGACCTCAGCTCTGGAATTCGGTTGTATCTGTTTGCTAGATTTGGTTTGTTTTATTTCATCTCTCTCGTCATGTTTCATGTCATTTGTGATTTGATCTGTGGTCATAGCATCGGAATGCTTAGCTTGTAGGTATTTCAAACCGTTCAATTTCTCCTATAAAAAATGAATTTTTTTTTTCAGTTGTAACATACGAACAGTACCACCAAAATTGCATTACCTTAGCCATGTCGTCATTCAAACATGCTGGCTTCTCTTTACCCAGAAAAAAATATGCTGTCAGCTTAGCTGTTTTAATTGAATTGGACTGATCAACTTTATCAAGAGCCATTTTCTTCTTTTTTGCCTCTTTTTTAATTGGTGAGGCTTTTCTCTTTGCAGTCCTTGCAATTGAATTGGCCGTAGAATTTTCTGTGAGAATAAGTTGTAACTGTTTGTTTTTTCTATTTGAATTATTTCGCTCTTCATGTTTCATGCAGTTTTTTGCAGCTTGCAGACATTTTGAACCAATTGAATTTTCCTACGAAAAATGAAATCTTCATTGCTATTTATGTTTTTTGATGATCACCAATCATCACAACCGTTACCTTTTCTTCTTTGTCATTCGAATTGTTTCTACTCTGTGTATCCAAATGTATAGGTGATGTCAGCTTGGCTGTTTCAATTGAATTTGCAATATGTGCTGTGGATTGAGATAGACTTTCTTGTCCAGAATGATGTTTTTGTAGTTTGACTCGTTTCTTACCAATAGATTTGTCCTATATTATAAAATTACAATTTTTTCTATAAAAAATTATTTCGTTGAAATAGAATTAAACCATTATTACCTCAACAATTTGGTCTTTCCGGGTAAGTGACTTTTCTCCTCCATTTTTGTCCGTCCGTCCGTCGGTCCGTCCGTCTGTCCGTATCAAACGGACTTCGATCAAACGGACACTCGGACGGACGGACCAAACTCAATCATAAACGGACATGACACTCGGACGGACGGACCAAACTCAATCATAAACGGACATGTCACCCAGACGGACGGACAAATCGCAATTATGAACAGACGGACAAACGGACAAAGCGAAACTATGAACAGACGGACAGACGGACAGACGGACAGACGGACAGACGGACAGACGGACAGACGGACTACCGATTCATTTCATATGATTTTTTTTGTGTTAGTAAACCAAGCGTATTTTTTTTCCATACACAGTCAATTTTTTTCCTATAAAGATTTCTATTTATAATACTCCTCTTAATTTTATTTTCCATTTGTAACATCAAATTGCATTATCCATTTCTATTCACTTTGAAAATGTCAAGCGAGTTTAAAACCAAATGAAAAACAAAAAAAAAAGAAGAAAAGAAAAAAATTTTGCTTATCTATGTCACACTGTGACTATGTCACCGCACCATTGTTTTCCCGTTTATCTCATCAATTTAAACAAATAATATGTTCACATATAAAGAAAATTGAGTTTAAGTATGATGCTTTGGCTAAGAAAAATAAATATGGCACACAACTGAATGGAATTTTTTTTCTCGTACAATTAGTACGGCTGATGGTCAATGTGCGCGTGGGACTACAATTCTTATGACAAATCTTATATTTGTGTAATATTTGGAAGGAGAATTCTCATTTTTTTTATCTCTCTTTTCTATTTTTATTAGTTTTATACACATACTTTCGTCTTGTTTTGCATCATTCGGTCGAAAAAAAAATCGCCTGCGTAGCAGAATAACAACAAACAAATTGTATTTATTTTGTTTAAAATGGGAGCAAACACTCGTTTCGAATTGTGAATTAGATTTATTTGTGAGGGTTTTAAATATATTCATTCATTAATTTCAATTCACGCGCGCAACTAAAAAAAATCCATAAGAGATGAATCAAAATGGTAACGGTAGGAATACAGTAGAATACGTTATTATTGTTGCTGTCGTAGATTTGTATTAGTGAGACAATTTGCAACACAGTGAGTGAGTACCGATAACAAAGCATTTGGATTTAAAATCTCTTCTGTTTTAATTCTTTACAGTAATTCGATGCAATACACATTTACCGTGTGTCCAATGCAACAAATGTAACAGGATATTTGAATGAGTGAGAATGAAAATGAGACTTCTATTTTCATTTTTTTAAAGTGTAACATCTCCATACAAAAATATACGTCTTTTGTATGGAGATGTTCATGGAGATGTTACACTTTAAAAAAAATCGAAATAAAAGTTTCATTCTCACTCATTCATTTGTTTTGTAAACAAATAAATTCGTAAACAAAACCACATGCTCTCTCAAAATGAAAGTGTATGAAATCGCATAGCAAGTTTTCGAACATAATTTGCTGCATGCTGTGAGCGAGCGCTTCGAAATTGAATACATATGATTATCTTTATTAGTATTGATGAAAATATGAATTTTTCATTATGGCAAAACACAATGGTCATTCATGTTTCTATCAATACGAACGGAAGACTAAACAAATTTATCCGATTTCAGAGTGCAAGAAAAGGGAGAATAAAATAAAATCTTGAATGCATTTTTATATATATATTGAAATACGCAGAAGATATAATTAAAAGTAATGTTGACATGAATTTAAGTCTAAGAAAACTCTCTCTTAGTTTATTATTATGATTTGTATGATGTTTTTGTGTGTGTGTCAAAGTAAATGCGATTGAATGTCATTTTATTCTGAAGTAAAAAAAAAAGAAAGAGGGAAAGAGGGAAAGAGAAAAAGAGAGAAAGAGAGAGAGAGAAAATCAGTGCAACAAGAGGACTGTAAGTGTTAAAAAATAACAATAGTTATGATTCATGAAGAGGATGTGTGTGTGTTTGTGTCTTGAAATGCATCACATTTTGTGGATTTTGGTTCGATCTCGCAATTTCATTCTTTTTGTATATGGACGCTCTGATTCATCCTCGGCGGCTTTCTTCTTCTTCGGTTTGTCAGCTGATTTGTCTTCAACAAAAATAACGCCGTATTCATCGCGATTGTTATTTGCTTTAAAATTTGAACCACCTGCTTCTTCACCAACTAAAAAAAAATTCGAAATTTGCTATCAATCAAATAGTCTATACAAAAGGCAGTGAAATTGAATTACTTAAACGACCAGATGACTCTTTCTCATTGCGTTTTGCGTTACCAGTTGAACATTGCCTTACCTCCGTGGCAGTTGCAGTCGTATCATTCGGTATCGCTGCTGTGTCTAGTTCTTTTTCTTCAATCGATGCTGTTGCATTTTTTTTGTAATTAAATGAAATAAGAAAATGAAAATGAGTCTTCATTCATAAAACAAATCGAGCCAATCAAGTCAATATATATTATAAACAAATCGTGCGACATAAACAAAACAAACAAAAAAAACAATCACAGTGACGACGTCGATGACGACATTTGGAAGAAACATTGCCGATTTTTTTTTTCTCTCTTCCATTTCAAATTGAACTTGCTCCGAATATACCATATATTGTTTAACGTTACGATTTTTTTACACACACACACACTTGATACGCTCAAACACATTTGTATGTACCTGTCGATGCCATTGATGTCTCTTCTCCTTCTTTTTTTTCACTCATATTGGTGTTTATTGTTGTTGCGTTTGATGTAAATAACCCTGTATTTAGTTTGCCCGTTTTTTTTGTCGATATCAACTTGTGCAACACTACTCTCGGTGAACTTATACCAGCACGCTCTTTTGCCTGGTCTTCGGCTTTATTCAAAAACAAATTGTAGTCTTCCAAAAGTGTTGGCATCAAATCATCGAAAAATTTCTTATCAACTGGACCAAACTTAGAACCAATCATCGTTAGCTCAGCTAAAACTTTCGTAAGAACACGTTTGTTCACGTTTGTTTGCTCTTTCTTTTTTTTTACTTCAGAATAAAATGACATTCAATCGCATTTACTTTGACACACACACAAAAACATCATACAAATCATAATAATAAACTAAGAGAGAGTTTTCTTAGACTTAAATTCATGTCAACATTACTTTTAATTATATCTTCTGCGTATTTCAATATATATATAAAAATGCATTCAAGATTTTATTTTATTCTCCCTTTTCTTGCACTCTGAAATCGGATAAATTTGTTTAGTCTTCCATTCGTATTGATAGAAACATGAATGACCATTGTGTTTTGCCATAATGAAAAATTCATATTTTCATCAATACTAATAAAGATAATCATATGTATTCAATTTCGAAGCGCTCGCTCACAGCATGCAGCAAATTATGTTCGAAAACTTGCTATGCGATTTCATACACTTTCATTTTGAGAGAGCATGTGGTTTTGTTTACGAATTTATTTGTTTACAAAACAAATGAATGAGTGAGAATGAAACTGAGAGAGATCTTTTTGATAAAATTTTTACCCTTTTGCTAATATTCCTTTGTATCTCCGCAATGACTTTTTCAGATAAATTTGTCAATCTAATTGTTACATTTTTCATTTTATCTCGATGGTCCATTTTGGAAATATTTTTACCCACTTTTCTTTTCACTGAATTTCAAATTAAATAAAATTATCTTAGCACAGACAACTAGTTGTTCTTTTGTTTGTTCAGAATGATTTTTGCATTTGAAATGAATAGAAAGGTGAGGTTATGATACTATGTCATATTGAACATACATATATTGACATTTCAACTGAGCCGGTTGGAAAACGAACACATGAGTATATGTGTAACGATTTGTCAGAAAACGAAGGTTTGTAAATTTTTCATTTATATTAATTAAGTTACTGTTGAAACCATGACTTCAAAATTCATCAATTGAAACACATATTGAGTTGATTTTTAAATAGATACTATATTTCTAGCGAATGATAGTTCCGTCCCAGAACCAAAAAGACCAAAAAAGCCATCGAAAATTTTAGATGGTACTTTTTTCACAATTGAAAAAAAGAGATGGTGATTCAATCGAGGCTACATGTTGTCAATGTAAGGAATTGAAGAAGGGAAATATTAATAGCACGGGCAATTTCATAAGCCACTATAAGACGAAACATCCAGATAGATTAGATGAATTGAAAAATTACTCGAAGAAGTCTAATACATCAGAACCAGTACATAAGGCTAAAAGTGAAAGACAAATTTCAATATCACAATCATTTCAAAATATTACGGGTGAAACGGTGAGAAAAAGAATTTTTGTTCAGTTTTAGTTTGTATAAAATCAATTATATTGTTGTTGTTGGATTCGTTTCTAGATTGCATCAAAGTTAGTTGATTTCATCGTAGATGGAAACTTATCGTTTAATATTGCTCAATCACCCTCTTTAAGAGTACTTTTGGAAACGGTTAGCGGACGAAAACTCTTAATGCCAACACGATAAAAATTCATGTCCACTCTCGATGCAGAGGTTCAAAAAGTAAAGAGTGAACTCAAAGAGCGCCTAGCACAACAAAAATATCTCTGTTTAACAGCAAATGCCTGGAGCTCTCGTGCTCAGAGTTACTTAGGCGTAACTTGCCATTTCATTAATGAACGTTATGAAAGAGAATCTTATTTAGCTTGCATTCAAACAAATGAAGCAAAGACAAACATATGACATTCTAGCTAAGACTCTGAATGACATACTCAAAGACCATAACATAGAAATATCGCAAATAACAAATATTGTGACTGATGGTGGATCAAATTTTTGCAAAATATTCAAAAAGTATGGTGATTCAATCGATGTTGTTACATTAAACACCAATGGTGAAGAAATCGAACTATGTGACATTGAAAATAACGAAATCAACGACGATCCCGAATCTGAACATGAAACTGAATCCATTGAAAGAAATGACATTATTCACGAATATATGTAAGATCAGAATGGGGAACAATTTGTTAATGAAATTTTAACTTTTGATAATGAAGCGAGAATAGAACCGGACACAATGTCGAACAGTGAATCTGATAATGATGAGTTACATTTTGATTCTGAATATCATGGATATTTTGAAGAGAGCGTGTCAACTCCACAAATACAATCAGAACCTGATCAAATCAAGTTGCCACCTCAATGTCGTTGCATTTCTCATTTGCTTAATTTAATTGGTAACGATTTCGAAAAAAAACTGGATGGTTTAGCAAAAACTGCATTCCAGAAAACATTTAATGCATTGCATTCATTGTGGGTGATAGTTGCAGTCAGTCCACGAGCCAAACAAATTTGCAGAGAAACATTGAATGCATCATTAATGTACCCTTCTGATACTCGTTGGAATTCGAAGTACGACTGCATTAGACAGTGTAATAAGCCTGAAATTCAGAGAAAAAAAAAAATTAACGAACTTATTCAAAAACTCAAAGCGAGTTTAAATTCAACCACTGCGATGCAGTTACGGCTTTTTACCAACAATGATTTCATGGTTATGACTCAATATGAGAAGGTATTTGCACCAGTTGCCCAAGCTTTGGATACACTACAGGGTGAATATAACAACAGTCAGGGACGGATATTGCCTGTTTTATTATCCATGAAGAATCATATCTTGGGAATAAACGAAAATGGAAATATAATCAGAGACTTTAAGTCAATCATATTGAAACAAATCGATGTTCGATTTTGCAAATATTTCCAGTATAATTCGTACAATAAGG
Organism: Resseliella maxima; assembly: GCA_029041755.1. NCBI lineage: Eukaryota > Metazoa > Arthropoda > Insecta > Diptera > Cecidomyiidae > Resseliella > Resseliella maxima. The sequence continues at coordinate 42,290 of JAQOWM010000661.1, forward strand.
ACTTCATTTTGTCAGCCACTACTTTGCCGAGATACAAAACCAATTTCATTGCAAGTGATGAAAATAAAATATTTGCAAAGAATCTATTAATATGCGAATGCAAGCTGATGTGTAACGAAAGAGAAGACATTTCAAATGTTGTTCCACAAGATAACAGTACTATTACTGACGATGATGATTTTGTCATTTTATTTCCAACAAGCGTAAATGTTAGGCGCAATTCGATTGACAATGAAATTGAGACAGAAGTTGCCCAATATCTCATGGACCCGAGGAAAGAAACCAATATTTTGAATCAATATAGGTAAATTCGTGCAGTTTTTTACAAATATAATACAACCTTGTCGTCGTCTGCACCTGTTGAGCGCGTATTTAGTCAAAGTCTAATGATTTTTACACCTCGTAGAAATCGTATATCGTCAAAAAATTTTGAAAATACTCTCATTCTCAAACATAACCGGCTATTACTTAAAAAACAATACCACAACTATGTTGATAGACGTGCTACTGGCTTATTGCGAATATATAATTTTTTGAAAAATACATTTAAAATAAATTTATAATGAAATTCTGGAACAATCGTATTGTGTTTAGTTTTTTATGGTGCAAATCAGTCTAACTGTAATCTTTTAGTTAAAAAATCAAGTAATTATTTTTTCTTTTCTTCCATATATGAATATCTTATCTCAAATTATCTGAAATTGCATGATAGATAGTAATAAATTTTGGATCTATAGATAAGATAATAAGATAAGTGATAAGAATTTCAAACCATCTAGATAAGATAAAAGATAGTATCTATAATAATAGATAGATAAGATTATCTTTTACAAGTTGCACATAACGCGAATTGAAACGCTCATTTTTTGGGCGCCACAAACTTTCAGCTCGATCATTGTATGATTTGAAAGTTTTTTCATCTGAAAAAACTACAAGATCCCAATCTAACCCATAATTGTTTTCACAAAATTCGACTCGCTTGTCCTTTTGATCTTGAGTTAATGTGGTTTGATATGCTGGTATATAGTGGTATAAACCATTTTCATGTAAGCGTCGTCGAATTGTGGAGTAAGATAAGTTGATATCATTCATGATTGTTGTAACCGCTTGCCAAATAACGGTTCACCCACAAACTAACAGTATTTTTCAATTTGAAGAACGTTTAAATAAGATTAGATTTTTTAAAATAAATTTTTCAAAGTCTTATCTTTTAGTTGGGAAATTTGTGTATAAGAGAGACCAGACTGATATAATGCGATAAGATACCCTTTAATTTTGGACGTTAATGGCTTATTTCGGTTTATTCTCTCCATTGTTGCAAGACATACTGATTTTTGTCATGTTGAAAACATATTCAGTCAGTGCGAATTGATTCAGAGATCACTATGATTTGAAAAATTTCTTTCTGGTTATTTCGATTGGAATGAGCTGAATAAACGATAACAACCAAGCCATAATTTCAAATAAACAAAACTAGTTAACACATATATCTGACATCATACGCAGCCAATGAACTATTCAATGAATAGTTTTCATTCATAGTTCACTACAATTCAGTTTCACGCATTCACATAATGCATTCTCAAAGAATTATTTCACTTACTTCATGTCGAGTGAATAAAATGACAAAATTATCGCATTGACAAAAACAAGACTATATCCATACATTCGGTTTTGCTATTTTTTAGGCAATCTGAGCAGCTCAGTTGGCTAGCGTCAGTTGCCTAACGGTCGCACAAACAACGTTTCTCACTGCATTGTGAATGCGAGCGTCGAACGCAAGGATACTTATGTGCTGTGATGTTTTTTGTGCGACCGTTAGGCAACTGACGCTAGCCAACTGAGCTGCTCAGGTTGCCTAAAAAATAGCAAAACCGAATGTATGACTATATCAAATAAATGAAGAAAAATATATGGATTTAGAATTGTAATGAAAATCTATCATCTAATTTTGGCTCGAAATTTTTTTTTTTTTCAAGTCAATTTCATATGTGACAGATTTTCTAAATCGATTTCAAATTGAATTATAAATATTATTTTTCTTGGACATTTTAAAATTGTCCCAGAAGAATAATATTCATTGGCCGATTTGAAATCGGCTGATAGAAATTACTTTTCTTGGTCAATTTGAAATCGGCTAATGAATATTATTTTTCTTGGACATTTTGAAATTGTCTCAGGAAAATTTAGTTAATTCAAAATGTTATTCAAAATATACCTCTATTGCAGTTTTGATCAACTGGAAAATGAATGTGTAATCGTCTGTCGTCTCATTCGTAGTACAGGCATAAATTAACGGGTGAAATTTTTTGTCAGTATCGACGGTGCCTAGTATAACAAGCGGAAATCCATTCTAATTTAGCTTGTATGTAGCGTCGATACAAATTTGCCTTAAACCAATACATTTTTCTAATAATGTTGGTGTGCTGAGACAGAAACGAAATTGCATTTCTTTTTCAGACATCTTAGAACACTCGCTTGCTAAGAAAAATGCTTCATCGCCATTGACTGGATAAGAACAATGTGTCTCACACCATTTCTATAAGGTCGCCCAAATTTATTAATGGTTTTATATTAGAATCTCGGAATTTTCTTCGTCTGTATTCAATTTGGCGAGAATTTGGAATTAGCTCATCTAGCAAAATTCTTTCATTTCGACGTGCATCTTCAACGAAATTTTTAATTGCGTCGTATTGTGTTACCCCTTTTTCAAAAAGATTATTGACAAAATCGATCATCTCATTTGACATTAATTGTTTGCATCCAGCAAGGAGTTTAACATGATTATGTTCAAGAGAATTATGCAACAAGATAATTTCATTCGTGTGAGACGGCAGAAAAATTGTATATACAGTGCGTTTCACGATAGAAATACCAGCATAACATAAATAAAAAACAAAATTTTCACAAAATTGTCTTTATGGACATTTTATTTGGACTTTTATCTCGTACGCCAACAACTCAATACTTTATCCATTCGCCTTGTTTCTCGATTACACGGGCACAACGTGAAGGCATACTTTGGCTCAAATTTTTAGCATATTCTTTGGAAAAACTGTTCCACTGGCGAGTTATGAAAGAACTGAGCTGCTTCAAATTGCTGAAACGTTTGCCTTTGAGTCTCCCCTTGATGACTGACCAGACGTTTTCGATCGGATTGCAATCTGGTGATTGTGGCGGCCATTCCATTTGATCGATGCCATTTTCCTCTTTCCAAGCGTTACAGAGACGACTCTTGTGTTTTGGATCGTTGTCCTCTAATAGCAGCCATTTCGAATTGTCGTTGCCATAGAACTTCTTGGCGGTGGGTAACAGTGTCGATTTGTACAGAGCGCACATCCTCTCTGCGTTTAGTATGCCTGTGAACACCGTCAAATTTCCGAAACCCGCTTCACAGAAGGCTCCATAAACATGCACTTTCTGAGGATGTTTAACAGTGCGAACGACCACTCTATTTTCGGCTGTGGACCAGGCATGAGTTAGGCTATTCACCAGCCAAAAGGAAGATTCATCTGTATATACCACTTTGCTCCAATCGGTTGTTATATTTTCGTTTGCCCAACGCAGTCGTTTTTCGATATGAATTTGTGACAAAAGTGGTTTTTTGATTGTGGAACGATAACGAACGGCTGCAGCTTGCAATCTCCTTTGGACTTTCGACCTTGAAACCTCAATTCCAAGATGCGATAGCCGTTCCACGCTTTGAGATAGCGACATACCTGGATTTTGCTCGAATGCTTTGACAATCCGCTTATCCTCTTTGGACGTGGATGCTCGGTTTGGCTTCACATTGGGCTGGTCGTTCACATTTTTTTCACGTTTATACTGCTCAATCCACTTGTTAACGAACCCTTTCGTCTTTTTTAAGTATTTGGCAGTCGATGCAACTGATAGTTTCGGTCCTTTCGGGTGCAAATGCAGGAACACTGCTTCAAAACGCTTAGAAAAATATTCCGAATTCATGTTTTTTGCGCAAAACCAAACACTATACTGACATGACAGCTGTCAATGTCAGTTGGCGTATGAGGCTAAGGTCCCATCTGGCCACACCAAAAATATCTTTTGGATATTTAAATGTTTTGGCCGGAACCAGGAGGTATTTCTATCGTGAAACGCACTGTAGTTTATCACAGTACGGTTTTTTAGCTTTTGGAGCACGTTTACAGCGATAGTAAAATTTCTGTCCCTTATTCAATTCACTCGAATCGTATAAAACAAATCCTTCATATCCAAGAACTCGAGGACATCGTCTAAGTCATTCCATTGACTATGTGTAACCCAAACAAACTTTCGTCTGCGACCATTTCTAGTGCTTACAGCAATTTCACTCTTTTCAACAGATGTATTTTTCAAATTAACAGGAACAAGATCATTTAAATAATCATCATTAACTTCATTTTCTCCTTCAAAAGATAGATCAATTAGACCATTTTGAATAGATACATCATGCGCTTGAATACAATGCAAAAGGTTGAATTTTTAACCAAATTGAACGGTGAAGTGAATGATAATCGTCTACAAAAAACAAAAAAGCAGAAAAACATTAAAAAATATGTTCACAATGGCGACTGCAAATCCGCTTATTGATGATTCACACGCCTACATCAGATTGAAAGATTTGGAAAATTGGTAAAAAATACCGAGTTTGCGGTTTTGGCATGTTTAGAAGATTGTTTCTAAAAGCAACATTGGTTGCTAATATTGAACGAGTATGTCCGACAGTTAAAATTAGTGTCAGCTATTTGATTCTGTGTGAACGTTATCAGGAAACGTCAAAAATCTAAAATTAGAGAATACGAATCCTCTTTATATTGCTTATTGCGGTTGCGGACCGGGAAAAAGAAGTCGTCCAGAATTTCATTTTTACGATTATTCGTGGAATTCCATTGTCTAAAAAATATAATAGAATAAAATGCTGAAAACAACAAAAAATCAAGTTTAACTGCATTATAATATTAATAAGATGAAATATTGAAAATAAAAACTCTTCTTTCGATTGTACCACTACAAAAATCAGTTGTTTCATTTATTTTTCTTTTTCTTTACATTTTAGAGTACCTAATAATTAATTATTAATAATATGTATAGGAGGAAAAGTTAAATTTCTTAACGGTTAATAATTTTTGACTTATCCCGATTATTTTCTTCAAATATATTTATCATAAAATGTCCCCATGCGAGTGTATCGATGCGATCAGGTTGGAGTAGGTAGCGTTTATCGTCAGCTGGGTTGAGTGCAATTTTCTCCTGCTGTATCGTGTACACATTATGCATTACCGATCGGATTCCATTCTGCTTCTGAATAAGAGTACAAGGGCTGCTCGCATTCTGTCCACCGTAACCACGATTCTTTTCAATACAATCGATGTAATCGCTGAAGTTAATTTTCCGTTTTACAATATTCTTTTTTATACCATTGGACTTTTTGATCATTTTGGACTTTTTATTGAGCTCACAATTCTTTGCATTACAATCAATGTAATCGCTTTGTGTTGCTTGACGTCGAACTACACTCTTTTTTGCACATTTGCATTTTTTCATTTTTTCTGAAAGCGGTAAAGCTGCATAGCACTTCGCTCGTAAACCTATGAATTCAGCCAACATTTCACCATTCAATTCGTCTTTGAATAGACCTGGTACTTTTTTATTAACTCTTGGCATGTCGTAAACATTTTCGTTTGGATAGTCGCTTCTATCGAAGCGTTCAATGTTTACTTTCATATCGGCATAAAAATCATCCGTTTTAACAGATAAAACAAATGAATCAGTATCTGTATAACAAACGACAGAAAACTGTACATGGTAATTTTTGAAATGTCCAAAATAGACATTCCTATTATAATCGGTTTGACCATTTTGATGTGTGTTTTATGCAATTTAATCGAGACCACATTATTAGAGAATATTTTACACCTTTTGAAATTGGGAGGAGCAATCAATAGGCCAGCACCACATCTGTCCTCCCATTTATTGATCACTTTGATGTCAACCCTACGACGCAAATTCTCCATCGTTTTACCAAACACTGAATTGATCATGTATTTAAAGAAAGTTTTTTCGAAATCATTTGTAGCCTGTGTTCGCAGCTGTGTATTGACGTCAATATATGGCTTTAACCATTTACTTTGCTTGAAACTCAGAACTCGATGGACTTTTTTCAAGACCAACCTATGTTTCAAAGCTAATTTTAACAAGAGCAAGAGTTTATCAATTTTACTCACTTTAACCTTATTGATATCAACGGCTTCGCGCGGTAGTGTTTGCTTTTCACAGCAAAATGGGAAATCATTATGTGCATTGTGTAAATTTTCCGGATATTCCATATCCACTTCGAAAATAAACCCATTGTCACCTTCATCATGTATTTCCATTATATTCTCAGCTTTCGAATAAATTTTTTTTATGCGGTTCGTTTGTACCCATTGGAAATTACTGATTGGTAATGATCATGCTCGCGTCATGAAATGACGGTGTACTACGGAACTAAAAAATCACATTTGAAATGTATGTAAAGTACATAGCGCTTCGATCGTATCATATTTGATACTACGTTCATGACGCGTGATTGTGACATTGCGTGTCCATACAAATTATTTCCTGTTGATGTGTGTGTGTGTGTATGAAAGAGAAAAATATTTTATGTGTAATTTCATAATATGTTGAAATAAAATTTCTAATGAATCAAAAAAAATGTGATATTACCATCTGAGTACATTAGATATTTTGAATCTTCATCCGGTTTATATTCATCACCCATATACTTATTGTTGGCTTTGCTATAGCGTTTGCTACATTGGCTGATACCTCCTCGTATGCCACGCTCCACAAACAATACCATATCGGGGTCTGTTAACAGTTCGATTTTAACTTTAGTATACTTAAGCATGGCATCCCACGATAAACCTGGCGCTGTATAGTAGTGAGCCGGATCCAAACCGTAGATTTGAAAGCAAGTTTGTCGTAAATTCTCAAATACGTCGGACAATAGCAAAACGTCAGTTTTCAAATATAAATCTGAATACTCGGCCAATGTTTTACAATTGAATTTGCCCCACATTTTACAAGCAGATTGGTACTCTTCGTCAGAAATTTCCTCATCGTTGAGTTGGCTGTAGAATGCTTCTTTCGGTGGTAAAGCTGTTTCCTTTAGCCGCTCGATATTGTCCACATATTCATATGGAAATATTCCCTTTCGCTGGAGCATAGCCACTTGCTCAAACGAATATCCGTCTAGCTCACATTCTTTTTTCATAATGGATTTTTTATCAGTCGGTAGCAGCGATGCTAATTCAGATAATGATGCCGGCATAAAGCGGCATGAATCGATGAATTTCAATTTTATATTCTCTTTTTTGCATATATCGTTAGTACTCCATAATCTCATCTGATGCTAATTTTGTAATGAATAAATGCGAATCATATCCCGATAAATTATGCATTATTACTGGAATGGTGCGAGTGTCTGTAAACTTTAAATTACATTCGTTATGTGATGGTCCACGTCAAAAGCCTGTGATGTGGCAATGATCACCATACATTGTTTTTTGGATAGGATATATCCATAAGATCTCCGCAAGAGCTGGATCTGTGTGTGCGTTAGCCGCAATATAAAACACACACGTATAATGACGTATTGTATCAGCGGGCAACCAAATTAAATGCACACGGCGTTGAGGGTAGTACAAATAGCCACTAACTGGCATAAGCGCCCTGTGATTCAAATATTTTCAATTAGATCAAAATTTGAATTTCGCTCGGAATTTGAATTTGAGGCATATAAAATGTAAACTGCATATCAAATGGGAAAAATATTTACCAATCGATTTTTCACGTTTTTCCGATCGAAAAATGGAAAAAATAAGTGAACTTTGGTCCTAGCTCATTGGGGCCCATTTCATAGATTCAAGACCTATTGATAGAGGTGTCACTTGCCCAGGCTGGCTGATCCATGGATTCTTAGGATTTGGCCTGGATTCCAGAACATATAAAAATAAACATAAAATTATGCACACTGATGTTTATATTAGAGCTGTTCACGAACATGAATTGTTCGTGTTCGTTCGTGTTCGTTCGAGATTTAATCGAACACGAACGAACTCGAACAATATTTTCTTTATCTCGAACAACTCGAACCGAACACGAACGAACACGAACACCAAAACTGGAACTTGAAGTGTTCGAATTTTGTTCGTAGTCCATTGCCACAAAATGAAGGCAAAAAACGCTTCACAACACAAAAAATCCAACGTTTGGTCACATCACCAAATATTTTAACTTCACCAGCCAATAATACAATACTGGTTGTACCACCACCAAAGTCAGCATCTTGAGATTTAGCAATTATAAAGTTTATAATATAAACAGTGTTTTAGAAGCTGGGTGAACAATATCAACTGCTGCAAATAATTCCAGAAATTGCAGCAATTTATTCTTAATGAGAAAGCGTTAATGCGAAGTCGCTTTAGCAAAGAAATTCATGTTTCTTACGCCATCTCTACGAGTATGGTGTGAATTTAAATGAATATCAAACAAAATTGTGATAGTTCATACAGTGGATTTTCATGCCGTGGGCAAATACATTAATGTACGATGGCATAAGTCATACGACGTTACATTGCAAACGATCTCTATCATAAATATATACACTGAATTGTACATACACCATTACGAAATGCAAACGACAAATCGTATCTTTTTGCCGTTTCCGTTGGTATAGTCAGTATACATTGATAAATCGTATAGGTGGTGTCAGGATTTAATCGAACACGAACGAACTCGAACAATATTGTTTTTATCTCGAACAACTCGAACCGAACACGAACGAACACGAACATCGAAATAGGAATATTATCGAACTCGAACTGTCCGAGTTCGGTTCGTGAACAGTTCTGGTTGATAGTTGATTTAACGTTCTAGATTTCAAATGAAATGAAATGAAACGAATACTCATCAAGTGATCGGAGTGATCATTTATCGGAATATTATGATGCTATCACAGCGACTGAATATGACGTAATGCTAACCGACATTTTTCCTGGTTTTCAATTTTTTTTTTTTTTTTTTTTTTTGAAATTTAGATTAGTGATGCCGAAGTCGCTTTAGCAAAGAAATTCATGTTTCGTACGCCATCTCTACGAGTATGGTGTGAATTTAAATGAATATCAAACAAATTTGCGAAAGTTCACACAGTAGACAATCATTGAATCAATAGAGCTGTTCACGAACATGAATTGTTCGTGTTCGTTCGAGATTTAATCGAACATGAACGAACTCGAACAATATTTTCTTTATCTCGAACAACTCGAACCGAACACGAACGAACACGAACATCAAAATAGGAATATTATCGAACTCGAACTGTCCGAGTTCGGTTCGTGAACAGCTCTAGTTTATATGAAATTCCATATAGGAAGTTCTGGAATCCTGGCCAAATCCTAAGAATCCATGGATCAGCCAGCCTGGGCAAGTGACACCTCTATCAATAGGTCTTGAATCTATGAACTGGGCCCCAATGAGCTAGGACCAAAGTTCACTTATTTTTTCCATTTTCCGATCGGAAAAACGTGAAAAATCGATTGGTAAATATTTTTCCCATTTGATATGCAGTTTACATTTTATATGCCTCAAATTCAAATTCCGAGCGAAATTCAAATTTTGATCTAATTGAAAATATTTGAATCACAGGGCGCTTATGCCAGTTAGTGGCTATTCGTACTACCGTCAACGCCGTGTGCATTTAATTTTGGTTGCCCGCTGATACAATACGTCATTATACGTGTGTGTTTTATATTGCGGCTAACGCACACACAGATCCAGCTCTTGCGGAGATCTTATGGATATATCCTATCCAAAAAACAATGTATGATGATCACGCACGCGCCTTTCACCTGCTTCAAATGGATGCTCGCAAACATGACATAGTGCATTCCAAGCGTTAAATTCATTCTCTTCGGTGAAAGTCAACGGATTCATTTGCATATTTTTGTTGAGAAGTTTCGCAGCTTTTTGAACGACCTTTTCCAATTCTTTAATGAACCATTCAACAACATCTACTCCATTTTTAGCACTACATGAAATGTAGAGCTATTGGATTGGTTTTTTTTTTTCTCCAGCCCAGATGTCAGCCATCATAACTTTGGTATATGATGTCCGATTTTGTTCAAATTTTGCCTGAGTAAAGTTTATATGGACATCACGGCTGACATCCATTTTGGTCGAATTTCGACCACTCCATCTGGTACTTCTGGGCATTTTTGTGTTTTAGATGTCAGCCTTTGTAACTTTGGTATATGATGTCCGATTTTGTTCAAATTTTGTCTGAGTAATGTTTATATGGTCATCACAGCTGACATCCATTTTGGACCAAATTGGAACACACCATCATGGTTTTTTAAGTTAAAAATTTTGTAAAGTGTTCGTTATGGGTGTCAATTGAAAGCTCTTGTCGAGTACATGTTGATTACCATCATTTTCATCGTGTTAAACCATGCTACACTACGATGGACTATGATGGTGAATTTGTAAAATTGGTCGTTATGGGTGTCAATTGAAAGCTCTTAACGAGTACATGATGATTATCATTATTTCCATCGTGTTAAACCATGTTACACCACGATGAACGATGATGATTTTGTAAAATTGGTCGTTATGTGTGTCAATGAATTCTTACCTTTGGCCATTATTGTCTATTAAAACATAGTGTAAAAATATTTTGAAAAAAATTCAGATTCGATCACCTAGTCAGCTGAAAAGTTGGGTTACGAAAAAAGAGGAAAAGTTGAACAAAAATTTGCGTGAAAATTTGTTTCAAGTCTGTTATTAATTTTTGGAAAGTACCTTTCTATATAGTTGATAAAAATTAATAACAATCCGGAACGAACCATCACAGTCGATAAAATAACAAATCTTATCAATCCCACGAAGAAAAACAAAAATACTCTTTACTGCAACCAAATGCACATATTTATGCTGTATTATTGGCTCATTGCAATCACGACAGCACCAATAAATTTCATTTTTCGGCAAAAACTGTGCCATCCATACGGCACAATTCTCGTTCTCTTTTTTTATATTCAAGAGCATAAATTTGCTAGATATTTCCGCATATGCCTTAAATAAAAGTAATGGTTCACGTGACCACCGACGAATATTATCCGTGTTGGCAAAAAGTTTTAATATGTTAAAATCCATTTTACCACTGCCTCGTACAAAAACTATATTAAACTGTATCAAACTTAGAATGTAATGAATACCGACAATATTCCCAATATTTAATTCGGCATACTTAGTTTAAATTTAAAACAAGAAACGTAATGTGATATAAATATACTTTTCAAATAAATTTCATGTAGTGCTTACTCATAGTTTGTTGTTTACAACAAACTAAAAAAACACATTCAAAAAATTAAGCATGACGCGAAGCGTCCTTGTTAATAACATCAATTGCGGTATTGCTGCTGCGAAAGTGTGAAAGCGAATCATCGAAGTGGCATTTAACATAATATCCAGCGCTGAACATTACATGTTGTTGCTTTGCAGTAGTCTTACATTCTTCGCTAAACACATCGTTTTGCTTATCCGTGTTAAGTTCTTTAAGATAACATTCTGTATCTGCATATATGACAAAGGGGGCTTTCAACATATTTTTATGATTTACGAATTGCATCCATTTCTCATTAGCTGTAGGCATTTCGATGCTACACCCAGTACTGACTATTTTACATTGTTTCCAATGTGAATCCAATTTCTCTTGGACGTCATAATATATTAAACATTGATTGCAGATATATTTCTTTCCATTATGTTTAGTGAGTTGTTGGCTGAGTAAACGACTCATGCTTTTAATCCAGCAATAATTTGATTTAATTGAACTATTTTCGAGTGTCTCTTTGATGGCATCGCTTGTGGTAGCATTAGAATGAGCTCTAACACTTTTTTCATCGGTTGTTAGAAATAGATTAATATGGTTTCTTTTAGCAGTCGGAGTAATTCACAATGGGCATACTCGCTTTTTATCATAATCGTAATAATAGACGTTTACCGATATTTCCTTTTCGTTATTTTGCCTTTCGAATTTACCGATTTGGTTTATATGCATCGGAAAATCGATTCCGTTGAAATTCAATTCATCTGAATATTTGTAGTAATGAAATAATTTATCCGCATGCAATTTTACTGGGTGTAAGGCTGATAATATAGCCCACTTAAAACACATTTCATCATCATTTTTCACGTTTATAATTGCACCTTTGTTTTTAATAAATTTTGGTAAGTCGATGTATGATGATGTACGAAGCGGATCGTAACGGCAAACATTCACATCCACTTCGATGATGCGAGCGAGCGTAAAACCTGAACCGCGAAGCTCAGCGTTGTGTAGACTCTGTATGACTTCGTTCTCAATATGCCCTTCATAATGCGCATGTAAATCAGGGGCCTATTGCACCATTCATTAAAATTGTAAATTGTAAATTGTAAATTGTAAATTGTAAATTGTAAATTGTAAATTGTAAATTGTAAATTGTAAATTGTAAATTGTAAATTGTAAATTGTAAATTGTAAATTGTAAAATTGATTTACAATTCTACAATTTATTGTAAAATGTGATTTACAATTGTAAGATTATTTGCAAATTGTGATTCACAATTGTAAGATTATTTGTAAATTGCGATGAACCACTATCATTGTATATTAACAAATTATTAAACATACAAATATTTTCATCTGATTGAAATAAATTTAACTAATAAAAGAAAACATATTCCAAATTATGTAAAATTTTATTTTAAGGCATCGTTTTATTCATTAATAATTGGGAAACAATTTCATTGTTTCATCAATTATGAAATGTATAAATAGATTATAATCTAAGAATGTTTTAAATACAAAAACCTGAACAAAATTTTTATCATCTAATTTTTTATGTATACATTTCATAATTGATGAAACAATGAAATTGTTTCCCAATTATTAATGAATAAAACGATGCCTTAAAATAAAATTTCACATAATTTGGAATATGTTTTCTTTTATTAGTTAAATTTATTTCAATCAGATGAAAATATTTGTATGTTTAATAATTTGTTAATATACAATGATAGTGGTTCATCGCAATTTACAAATAATCTTACAATTGTAAATCACATTTTACAATTTACAATTTACAATTTACAATGAATGGTGCAATAGGCCCCAGCATAAGAAGAGAGTATAACATTCGATGTTATCCAATATAAAATCTGTTTTTCATTTAGTTCGCCATTCTCAGTTTGGATTTTTTTCTCAAATTCAGCTACAAATGTACTCGTTGTCTTAATATAATCATGATGTGTGATAACCGAAGATAGTTGCGCTTCATAGATATGAAATGCATCACTCAAAAAAGCATGAATATCAATATGGTCATTGTTTACAATTGCAAATGTAAGTATTCGACTGTCATACGCACTCGCTCGCTTACGAAATTCAACACTCCTACGCTCGCGTACATTTTCACCTACGTCCTCCATATTCACATACATATCAACGCTTTCATTGGCGTTTATCGCATTTCCATCGATATTTTCACGTACATCCTCCATTTTTTATAGTAGTGTTTTATATCTCACAGTGAGATTCTCACTCGAATGAATCACTTTTTGCTAAGGTGCGCTTTGTTAAACAACGTAAACAAAGTAGTGATCAGTCTACAATATTCCATTTGGTATATCAATGTGGACCGTTCCTTTCGGAACGTACCGAACGTAAATTACAATTTGATTGATTTAGTTTTATCACTAGATTTTTTACATTTAAATATAATTGAACTTCAAATTGAACGAATTTTCATGAAATCAAACTATTTTTATGACATCAGTATCAAAAAGAATGTTTTTTTGTATGAAATCGAACCTTAAATCGAGCTATTTTCACGAAATTAGCTTCAAATAGAATGTTTTTTGCATGAAATTGAACCTCAAATCGAACTATTTTCATGAATTTAGCTCCAAATAACATAATTGTGGACTATTCTTAACAGAAATGAATCCGAAAAAAGAAAACGCTCAAAAAATTGTTAGCGAAAATTGTATCTATCGAATTTTTCAAGAAGAGTTAAGTTAAGAAATCAAAAAAAAAATAAAGCTTATTTGTTTACTTTTGAGTGTAGACTATAGAGGGGGAAGGAGCTAAGCGTGATATGTAGAGAGAAGATAAGTATATGTGTGGAATGAGAGAGTTTCTCGCATATACACTCCGCAGTAGCAACGGCAGCAGCGCTCACTCATTCGCTATCTATATGATTAACATTGTTACACTCATACGCTAGAGCGACATCGACGACATCGAATCTTTTCTTTTTCGCTTTGATTCATACTCTCTCATGCTCATACAGTAAGTATTCATCCATCCACCTGTTTTGTTTTCTCTCCCGGACAGCGAAAATAATAACAAAACTGTATTCGTGTATAGTTCGATTGTGTGCGTCTTCATGTTTATTCATGTATCGAAAAAATAAGTATTTTTTGCGTTTAAACTTGGATTTAAATGTGAAAAAATTAAAATGTATGGATTTTATTTGTTGAATATTGAAGTTCGGTATGATGGTTCGGTTGATGACAATCAACATACAGAATTTCCATCGAAATCATGCAATTGTTACTGTTACAAATCAAACGTTAAACAAAACATTCGCTAAAATTCAACATTTTTCTAAAAAAAACACACTTGCTTAAATGATAAAATGAAGCCTATCGAAAGCTTCATTGTTTATACTCTGATTTTAGTGTTGTGTCTTCCTCTCTCTTATGTAAAAAATCGCGTATGATGAACAATGTTCTTTTTCTTTTTCCTTTCTCTCTTATTCCACACAGAGCCGTCGTCCATATGATTTCTACATACTAAGCATGTCTGTTGATGTGTTGCTGCCGCTGCGGTCGTCACTATTATCAAGTGAATATGTTGAAATGAATGCAACTGATCGACTGAATATAGGAATGAATGGGTAATGGAATGAAATTGAACTATTGCGTGTCCATGTGTGTATTTGTGCGTGTGTGTGTGTGTGTGTAATGTGAATAAATCTTGTTTTCATATTACAATTTCATTTTTTCATACATATTTAACTCATTCTCTGTCCACTCATTCGCAAGCCGTTGCCATCCTCAATGAACTGTTTCCTATAAAAAAACGTTAATGTCGTTGCAAAAATGGATATAAAAACTAGTTTCAGAGAGGAGAGAGAGAAAGAGAGAGAATTGGAAGGTGGCAATGAGAGGCGACATATGAGAGTTGTTACAGTGGCGCCACTGGTGCCGAAAAAAGGAACTAAGTAGGATTTTGGTGGCTCCCCATTTAATTTGCATTAAGAAAGTGTCTGGAACTGTCTTTTTCCTACTACTGGAGTTGAAGGTTGATCAAGCAACTATTTCTAGACATTTGCATGCAATGGGAAAAATTCGAAAGCTGGGAAAATGGGTGCCACATCAATTGAACGAAAATCAACTCAGAGCAAGAATCGAAACATGCAAAAAACACCTTGCTGAGCACAAAAAACGTAGTTTTTTGAGTCAAATTGTTACTGGCGATGAAAAATGGATCTATTACGACAATCCCAAGCGTAAAGCAGCGTATGTTGATCCAGGCCAACCAGTACCTTCGCAGTCAAAACGAGAAATTCATTGCCAGAAGGTTATGCTGTGCATTTGGTGGGATCAGGAACGTGTCGTGTATTATGAGCTGCTGAAACCTGGCCAAACGGTTGATGGTAAGTGCTACGAACAGCAATTGATCAAAATAGGGAGCAAGCATTGAAGGTGAAACATCCACGAATAGCGACTAAACAAGACAAAGTTTTTTTTCACGATGATAATGCCAAGCCACATCGTGCAAAGATCGTTAAAAAAAAGAAAGAACACTTCGGTTGGGATCAGCTTGATCAACCCGCGTACTCTCCACACTTTGCCCCTTCGGACTACTATTTGTTTCGGTCGATGCAAATTGACCTGGCCGATGTACGCTTTAAAAACTTTGAAGAAATACAAAAATGGGTCGCTGACTGGATAGCTTCAAAAGATAAGGAATTCTTTCGACGCGGAATCCACAAACTTCCTGAAAGATGGCGTGAAGTCATAGCTAACGATGGAGAAAACATTGGTTGAAGTGCTCATTCATTTAGTTATGAAATAAAATTTTCTTTTCACCAAAAAAATCGACATTTTCTTTGCATACACCCAATATTCTAATTTAAATTCAATTTAATGCAATTTAATTGATTATTGTGAACAATTCACAAAGCTCAATTCAATTGGAAGAATTTATAGAAAACGAAAAATGAAGAGGCGAATAAAGCTTTTTTTTTATTTTAAACCCATCAAGCAAAGGTTATTATTGAACATTAATAATTTTTTTTTCAGATTGAAACGAAAATAATTGATCAAAATAAAAATGTTTCCAATTAAACTATGTTTGTTTTGAATAAATTAATTTGGAATTTAAGCAAATATTTACTTTTTCATAAAATTAAATCATATTTGATCTTTTTCTTGAATGTCGTGAGCAATGAGTGGGTTTTCAATTAATCAGATTGTATCTTTTGACGCAATTTATTGCCTAATTTTCGATCTGTGATAACGATAGTGTCCACGTTCAATAAATGTACGATGAATATTTCAAGCTGTGACTGTATAGATGGCGACTATATGCCGATGATGTGACATTTCTTATGTAAACATATCCGTCAATCTATCTCCGAGGCATAATGTTTTCATTTGGAATTTCATTTAATTGGATACATAGCTGTATGTTTAATTGAGTCTCGTCAAGAGGATTTTTGGATTCAGCATGAACCATCCAATGCAAACTAATTGAATTTAAATTCAAATTTTCCGCGAAAAAAATATACGTGCATATATTGTACGTGTGTTTTTTGCTGCATATAAATGAAAATACTAGAATTTGATGAATAAATTGAAAGTATTAAACATAATCGAAGTTTGACGGTGCCAACTTGACATTGTAAAGTGAATAAATTACAATCATCTGGAATATCTGTTTGGATTTTTATACTCATTTCTCAACCAAATGGCTTTAGCTCAGTGACGATTGAAAATAGAGAATAATTTTATTAATGAGGTGTGTCATTGGCCCAAAAAAAAAGGCAAACAGATGTAATAAATTATTATCATCTACTCAATTGTAGACATTAAAGATGAATATAAATGTCAGCCTATCTTCAGAATGTTTCAGTCGGTTTAAGTTAAATTTTTCAAAATGAAAATAAATTACATTTTCGTTTTTGCGATAATTTGCGGCGTCATTTCAAGCATTTGTACTGCACCGAACAAAAAGGATGAAAAGACAAAGGACCCACCAAATCAATCATATGTTACTGGAACGACTTATCTTTTTGGAAAAATTGCTGGTCCTCTTGGAGCACTTGTCGGTGTTGGAGTTGGCGATGCGTAAGGCAATGATATATTTGAAGAAAAAATGTATTCATTAATTCAGAACAAGTTTTAACACATTTATTTCGAATGATTTTTCATTCAGTGCTGCTGAAGGATATAAAGTGTATAAGAAAACAAACGATATAGCTGCCGCAAGTAAAGTGGCCGCAGAAGCCGGTTTTAATAAGTACGTTGTGTCACTTTTCATTCGTGAAACCATATGATACAATTTAATTATCAACTGAATTCGAAAGATTCACATTTTTCAAAACAAAAAAAAAAAATTTCAATTTTCCTGATTCCTCTTAAATTCCATTATTCTCTCTTTGAATTTAAAAGAGCTGCAGCATTTTTTAAGAAAGCAGCTAATGCCGCTTCGACTGGATCTGATATTGTCAAAGATATTCAGGGTGGAAAAGATCTAAAAAAGGCAATTAATGATCAGTATGAACATTTTCTGTCATTCTCAATTTTAACTCTTAAATTATCAAGAATCTTTTGAACATATTTCAATTCGATTTTAATCGACAGCACTGCTGATGGGGCTAATAAATTTAAAAATGAATTTCTTAAGAATCCAAAAGGTAAAATGGCAAATGCAGCTATTACCGGAACAAATATTGCATTGACCATAACGATGGGTCCCCTACCGGCATGGGTGATGGCCACACTTGCTGAAGCGTAAGAATCTTTCGATGAGAAAATTTAAAAAACTAAAATTAACTTTTGCATCAATGGAACTGTTATAAGTACAATTTCTTTTTTTCCACACTAGTGCGGCCGATGGTATAGATGATTATCAAAAGCATAAAGATGTGAAAGCAGCAACAAAAATTGCTGCGCAGCATGGATATCAAAGGTTTGTGTTGTAGTTTTAATGGCGAATAAAATTAATCGCTTGTAATGTTCAATGCCATCAGAAACTGCAGAGAATTTAGAAGTTTTAGTTGTCATTTCTTATTCGAATTGTACTTTTACATCTTTTCATTTCAAAATCAATATTGTCCAATTAGTGCAACGACGTTACTACAAAGTTTTGGCGCTGTGTTCAAAGGTGGTGCTGATGTTTACAAGGATTTTATGGATGGGAAAGCCACTAAAGAAACACTCAAAAACAGGTTCATTTTTCTTTCATAAATGAATTTTAGACTATCGACACTGTTCACATTAAGATTCATCTCAAGCTATGAACAGTATTCACTAATTACAGTGCACAATCATTCAAATTGTTTTTACATTTTGCTCTTTCAGAGGTACGGAAATTTTTAACAAAGTCAAGACGATAAACCAAGCTAAAAAGTAACTCAAGCAAAGATGCATAATAACTTTAATGGATCTATAAAAATTCTAGCTTCAAATACGAAAAGTCGATCAATTTATCTCAATTTTATTATTTATCTTTGAAGTTGAAGAAGAAACTTTGGAATTTGTGTTGAGAATCATGTGTTTGATAATGAATAAAACCAATTGAACTGAATCATTTTGTTCTTCAATATGTGCAGAAGATCTGCCAAAAAGTATGTAAAAGCTTTGGAAATGCAGACAATTTCATTGGAGAATGTGAAAATTTGGAAAGAAAACTCCTTAAATTATTATCTTATTGCACAATACACATGACACGTTAAGGCCATTGACTTCAATGTATATTCTCTTACATTTGCTAAAATATTCGGATGGTTTTATCGTAAAACTCTTTCATTTTCATAAAACTGATTAGAATAAAATGAATTTATCGAATTTTTTTCTCTTAATTTTGCTTCTCATTGAATCTGCGCATTTTCATATGAATGTTCACATTGTTGGTGTCTTTTTCTTGAACTTTCTATGCGACACCATCTTGCACTATTCAAGCAAACAGTTCATTCAATATGTCATTAATCATTACAAACTACTCTTTTTTATTCGATTTTTGTTCAATCATCGAAAGTTGCCAGAACATAGAATTGGCGATACATTGAACTATCAATTCGACCCATATTTAGAAAGAATGGCGGACGGAATAAAATAAAAGCCTCAAAGAAAAAATAGTCAATGGAGTTGAAATTGGTTTTGCTTCACGAAATACAAGAATTGATGGTGAAAATGAAGCAATTAAAGCAATTAAATCGAAAAATGAAACAAACAGTGAATTGGAATCAGACGATGATTTTGATGAATTGAAAGATGAAATGAATTGTTTAGAAAAAAAAGAAAAAAGGCGGGAATGATTTAACACCACATGATCGGAATATCGAAGCGACAATTCTAAAAGATTTGTAGGATTTGTATGATTTGAAAGATTTTTAATAGATTTGAATATGTTAGTGATGTTTTGGTGAAATGACTTTTCTTCAAATCTGTCAAATCCAATGAAATCATAACAAATCCTAGATCAAATCACACAAATCATAGTGTATTCTTCGAATAGATTATATTTTGCAAAAATCATCCAAATTTTAATGTGATTTGTAGTGGTGATGAACTTCCATTCGACTGTGTGCAATGTGGTCAACGGTTTGCCGAAGAACAGCATTGCAAGTGTCGACGATTCGAATATGAATATAAATCTCATAGATGGCGAATCGACAAACGTAATAGAAGCATAATGATATAAAAGCACAGTCTAAATGTCGACCGTTCTTTGAAATTCTTGAGAACTCATACAATCTTCAATTTGTTATCATCAAGAGGATCTTTGGATTTCTATGGAAACATTTCAATGCAAACTAATTCAACTAAACACCAAATTTTCTCAAAAATATGTACGTGCTAAAATTGTGAGTGTGTTCGCTTCATACACATTATCAGACTAAAATACGATTGATAAATTGAAAGTTTGGAACAAATTCGAAGTTTGATGATGCCAATTTGAGACTATCAAGTAAACAAAATACGATCATATGGAACGTCTGTTTGTATTTTTATACTCATTTCACAACCAAATTAGCGGGACAATAAATGAACTCAGCGGTGACTGAAAATAGAGGAATAATTTAAATGATATTAAGATAAGTCACTGGCATTTATGTGCGTAAAATGAAAAACAGATGTAATAAATTATTATCATTACTACTCAATTGTAGACATTGAAGATGAATATAAATGTCAGCCTATCTTCAGAGTGTTTCAGTCGGTTTAAGTTAAATTTTTCAAAATGAAAATAAATTACATTTTCGTTTTTGCGATAATTTTCGGCGTCATTTCCAGCATTTGGACGGCACCGGATAAAAAGGATGAAAAGACAAAGGACCCACCAAATCAATCATATGTCACTGGAACGACTTATCTTTTGGGCAAAATTGGTGGTCCGTTTGGAGCACTATTCGGAGTTGGAATTGGCAATGCGTAAGTTGAATACCAGAGATACGTTTGTAGACATTCAATTTGCAATTCTAATTCATTCTTTATTCAGTGCCGCTGAAGGATATAAAGTGTATGAGAAAACAAACGATATAGGTGCTGCAAGTAAAGTAGCCGCAGAAGCAACTTATAATAAGTGAGTCGTGTCATTTTTTATGTGTGAAATCACATAATTCAATTTATTTATCGACTCAATTCGTGAAAAATTTTCAATTTTCCCGATTTCTCTTAAAATCCATTGTTCAATTTTCTTTTTAAACTCTGAAGGGGTGCGGCATTTTTTAAGAAAGCTGCTAATGTCGCTTCAACTGGATCTGATATTGTCAAAGATATTCAGGGTGGAAAAGATGTAAAGACTGCAATTAGTGACCAGTATGGATATTTTTTCCAGTGCTCTTCGTGGGCTTGCAGACCTTTCTTTGCGCTATCTGAGTATTTGCTACTGGTGAATATCTCCTATAAGCAAGCCCACGAAGAGCACTGATGAACATGAGCAAGAAGTTTTTGAACATATTTCAATTCGATTTTAATCAACAGCACTGCTGATGGGGCTAATAAATTTAAAAATGAATTTCTTAAGAATCCAAAAGGTAAAATGGCAAATACAGCTATTACCGGAACAAATATTGCCATGACCATGATTGTGGGTCCTTTACCAGCGTGGACGACGGCTACGCTCGCTGAAGCGTAAGAACTTTTAACTAGGAAATTCTGAGAAATTTGAAAACCAAAATTAAACTTGACATCTAATCGAACTGTGTAATCACAATCTCGTTTTTTTTCACATTAGTGCTGCCAATGGTATAGATGATTATCAAAAAAATAAGGATGCAAAAGCAGCAACGAAAATTGCTGCACAGCATGGATATCAAAGGTTTTTGCTCTAGTTTTGATGATAATTATATAATGAACTTAACTCTCTCTTCTTATTCAAATTTTTAGTGCATCGACGTTGCTACAAAGTGTTGGCGCTGTGTTTAAAGGTGGTGCTGACGTTTGCAGAGATTTTAGGGACGGAAAAACTACTAAAGAAACACTCAAAAATAGGTTTATATTTTTTCATATGTGAATTTTAGTCAATCGACACGGTTCACATTCATCTCAAACTGTGAATAGTGTTCAGTAAAAATAGTGAACAATCATTCAAATTGTTTTTGATTTCGATTTTTCAGAGGTGCGGAAGTTTTCAACAACGTCAAGAGTATAAATGAACCCAAAAAGTAACTCAAAATTTCTCTCAGAATTGAAGAAGAAACTTTGGAATTTGTGTTTAGATTCATGTGTTTGAAAATGAATAAAATCAATCGAGATCAGTCATTTTGTTTTTTAATATTTACGAATTAAAATCCCATTTTTTTTTTGCCTAAATCCCAATTCATAGACATTAGAGGCAATAATGCTTAATTGTTAGTTACCATGATAGGTGTCAACGGACAAAACTTTGCTCGTCCGTCCATTCCTATGAGGAAAACGCGAAAAAATCCGTATTTTAGGTACTTTCCCATACAAAAATGTCATTTTTCACCAAAAACCCCTTCGAGGGACCGAGCAAACAATGGAACCGACTTCCCAGTGTTCGAAGACCTATATTTTTTCGCACAAAAACATGGGTTTCCTTTTGCGAAAATGCCGAAAAATCCCTATTTTGGGTACATTCCCATACAAAAGTGCCATTTTTACTTTAGCGCACACAACATGTTGTACGTAAGCGTATTGTAATCAGCCAAAAAATTAAAGGCACCCAAAAATATGTTTGCTTACGATGATTGTAGATCAAACAATCATAGTGATGCAGTTACGCATAAGGAGAAAGCCAATAGAGTCAAGTCTCTGATTAATTCTAGTAAAAAGAAGTCAACGGTTGAGAGATTCAATAAGGCTAACTCCACGCGGTCTAAGTGGAGTATTATTGAGTCGTTTGGTGGTTGCAAATCTAGCAGGGATGACAGTAATGATTCAGAAATTTTAAATAATTATAATCTTAACGATTTCAATGAATTTTTTGCCTCAATTCACTCTTCCCAAGGGGCAGATCTTAATAACTTATCTCTACCTACATACATCCTATCCACTTTTTCCTTTCAAGAAATATCCTTTGATGAATTCTCTTATGCTTATAAGCAAGTTAAAAGCAATGCTATTGGTTACGATGGCGTACTGCTTAAATTCCTCCGTTTAATCATTCCAATAATTTTTTATCATGTTATTTTCATTTTTAATTATTGTATTTGTCATAGTGTTTATCCAGCTGATTGGAATAAAATAATCATTAAACCTCTCAATAAAGTTCCAAATCCCTCTTCCATTTCAGAATATAGACCAATCAGCATCATTTCTGTCATTCCAAAAATCTTCGCCATTTTTCTGAATAATCAGGTAACTGGTTATTTAGAGTCAAAGCTGCATGAACGGCAATCTGGTTTCCGTAGAAATCATAGTTGTACCACCATTTTTGAACGCTACGAAATTAATCAAATCAATTTATAGTAATATCCAGCAAAAAGTTAAAGTCGGTAATCATGAATCGGATTTTGTCGCGATTAATAACGGTGTTCTTCAAGGTAGCAATTTCGGTCAAACATTTTTCTCGCTTTATTTTAACGACACACTTAACCTAGGGGAAAATTACTCTCACAAAGACTCGCAAAAACTCGCCCTGTTTTCTTCTTATTTTATACCGTACCCGTTCGAATCAGCCTAAATTCTAATAGAAACTCATTGAAAACACTAGTATTCGCACTCGCGTATGTATAATTCATAATCCGTATTTATTAACACAATATATTGTTCTCTTTTGAAATATCACAATATTTAAAACATCGCTAATGATGCAAATATTTTTTGAACTATTTTAAATTTACAATTATGGAAAATAGTTTGCGAGAATTTTGGACGATTTTCTTTGTGATGTTGTACAACCACCGCGGTGCATCAATAAAAATTCAAAAAAAAGTCGTTGTATTTATTCGAGTTCAAAACCTCTAGTGTCAACCTTGTAGAGAGGAAGCCGCAAAACAAAATACTTTTTTTTCTTGTGCACAGCAGATTTTTCATCAAATTAACATCTTCAAACAATATTCCATCCGTTGAATGTTTTATATACCGTTCCAAAGATAATTTCAATACAAATATTTTTTGCTTTTAATGATTCAATCAAAAAAAAAAAAAAAAAAAAAATTATGACTGAATTTCCCACGATGTGATTTTTTCCAAACATGCGCAAAAGCATGGCCAAGCAACACGTCTATCTGCATTTCTTATATAATAACGCACTGTATTTACAAATATATTTCATTTTTTCTTTTATCAATGTTTCATCACAAGAAAATTCACACAAACTGCCAAAATTTGATGGACTGCGATTGTTTATGTATTAGTGGCATATATTTGCATCTCAAGAGACATTCTAACACCATATTTGAATTCAGCGACCCGTAAAACATTGAAATAGGTTATTTTACTTCATTTTGTGAAATTATATACACACATTAATCTGACTTTGAAAAACTCCATTCAATTTTCCATATATTTTATACTTCATTTTCATACTAGAAGTGCCTGGCGAGAGCACTGAATTTAAATTTCTAAAAGCGATATTCGATTTGGATTTTTTCTGAATTTCACTCTACCCTAGTGTTCAATTCAATGGATCGTCATAAAATTTTTTAATTTTCGTCAAGAGGTTTTTTTCTGAATTTATATCATAGACGACATTTTTATTGAATGACACTCTCGAATTGAAGATCCAAATTTCTTCAAAACAATAAGTTCATAGTACGCAATTAAGACATTCAATTCGAAAGCTGTTTAAACACAGTTATTTCGTCTCCAAATGTTTTTTGTTTTTTCTTGTGAAAAATTAGCTTCGCGTGAAGACACATAATAACATATGTTTGTCTGCATATTTCTTAGTCAAGCAATATTATTCGTAAATTTTCGAGTGTGTTGCGGTAATTTAGTTAATATCATCAAGAATATCATAATCGAAATAAATAAGAAAATCCATAGAACAAATACATTCCAATATGACTTCATTGAGCTAACATAATCAAGCTAAATAATATTAACGATTATTGTATGTAAACGAAGAAAAACAAAGAAGCGATGCATAGCATAAGGTTATTTCGATACATTTTAGCTAGCTGACTTTAGATTCGTGTTAGTAGCATTTTAATAACTGCTTATTGGCATAATAGCCTATGATTGGATACAGAGTTGACTCAAATTGAGTATAAAAAAAGATCGATCAACATTTGTTGTTTTAGTTAAATTTTTCATTCAAAATGAAGTGCGTTCTAATTTTTGCGATAATTTGCTGTGTTTTTCCAAACATTTCAACAGCACCAGATGAAGTAATAATCACTTGGGCTACTCATATTTTAGGTACACGATGTGGTCCAGTTACAACATTAGTTGGATTAGGAATTGGTGATGCGTAAGACGATTTTTTTTTTTAAATAAGTCAAATAGGAGAATTGAAAGAAAAAACACTATTCATTTCATTCAAAACAATGTTTATCTAGGGCTGCCGAAGGGTACAAAATTTATGAACAAACGAATAATTCAAGTATTGCGATAGCGGTTGCTGCTGAAAGAGGCGTCCGAAGGTAAGCAAATATTCGTAGGATTGTAACGATTTTTACATTAAAACCAGTAAAATGAAATCGAAACTAAAACGTATTCATTACATTTCATTCAATTAGAGCAATTGGATTTATCAAGAATACCTTCAAGGTGGCTGTAGCTGGAAGTGGAATTGTTTCTGATGTTAAAGATAAAAAGGAAATAACAAATACAATTCTAAATCGGTATGAACGATTTCCATTTTTAAAAAAGTTCTTTTTTTTTTGCATGTTTTTTTATTTTGAAAAACCGACATTTTTGATCTAATTATTGCTAACTCAAATAAGTTAATTTTTTCATTTAATTTGTGAAAACTCATTCCAAATTCAAAAGCTTATTGCAAATATATACTTTTCAATCAACAGAACTAGAAGTGGAACTCTTCACCTAAAAGGCGAATTTTTGAATAATCCAAAGGGCCCAACAACAAAATCAGCTATTACCTGTGCAAATATCGCAATGACTATGTTTGTTGGCCCACTGCCTGCATGGCTTGCTACTTCACTCGCACAAGTGTAAGGGATTACATTGATTTTTTTTTTTTAAATTTTTTTTACTTCGTTTCTTTCTTTGAAAATTTTAACTTGAAAATTGGTGACCAATAATTCGGATTTCAATTTAAAATATTTTACGTTATTTAGTGCGGCTGAAGTCAGAGATTATCTCAATAAAGGCGGTTCAATGGAAGAGGTTACTAACATCGCTGCTAGAAGAGGCTTCAATTGGTATGCGTTATCATTTTTAAAACACAATTATCATTGCAATTCTTGAAAAAAAAAAAATAAAAAAATGTTTAATTCTTTGTTATAAAATAGTGCGGTAGAAATTTTGGATAATGCTGCCGCCATACTTCAAGGTGGTGCTGATGCTTACAGGGATGTTCGCGCAGGAAAACCAACAAAAGAATCACTTTCCAAACGGTAGGCATTTGTTTTTCTATTTTCTGAAACCAAAGAAAATCAATTTTTAATTTAAGAAGTTTAATCGAAAGACTAAATAAAATTATTTTTCTTTTTTTGCAGAGGTTCTGAAATCTTTAATAAAATTATGCATACTTCAAAACTTTGAGTGGATCTAAAATGTAGTAATTTGAAACGCCGATAGTTTCGTTCAATTTCCGATTTTTTTTTTTCTGTTTTTTTTTTTTTGTTTTTTTGTTTTTTTGTTTTTTTGTTTTTTCTTTCGAAATAATAACAATCGAACCTCAAAAATATGTTTATGAGTTCAAATGTTGTTTAAAATTGAATAAATAATAAATTTAAAGAGAACATCTTGTTTTAATCTTTTGCTAAATTGATTGCAATATTGAAACAACAATATTTGTTATGACATCAGTCCAGTTTATATTCATTAGTAACAGTCGAATAGTCTTGTCTTTTCACTTGGCACAACTGTCAATAGATTAATACTATTGCTAAATATGTTCAAAATATGAATACGATGAGCATTTCACAAGAAAAGAATTAGATTCTCAAAGAAATTGAGAATTTTCAATTTGAAATATATTAACGATTCCGATTAGCATTTTTCCTTTGAATCCAAACACTTTCATCTCAAAATTGTCATTGCATTTGCATGGAAAAAGTTTATATGAAGAAACTCGATAAAAATGGCGCTTGACATAAAACGTTCATTACTATTTGTATTGTAATGACGTACAAGTAAGTAAAATTGTTCACACAAAGAATTAAAATGTTTATCCAATGTTGAAGACATTTTTTGATTTCGCAAGCATTTTCCATTCAAAATGAAGTGTGTTCACATTTGTTTGATAATTTGCTGTGCCATTATCAGCATTCGAACATCACCAGATCAAACATTCATCACTGGTGCTACTTATTTGCTTGGGAGAGCTTGTGGGCCTGTCACAACACTAGTTGGATTAGGAATTGGCGAAGCGTATGTAAAAACATGGAATTTGTGAAAATGAATATTGGGAATATCGGTTAATAATGCGGATTTAGATAACAGACGGCGTAACTAGCATTATGTGCATCGGAGCACACCGCGGCCATTTTCTTTTTTTTCGTCCGTCATTAGGCTATAAGTTTCAGTATGTGTCATTTCGTTGAAGTGTGAACAACAATTTTTTTTTTTCCGAAAATGTCGAATTTCGTGCCTGAAAAAGTGGTTTTGCGGGGACTTTTAATAACATTCTTTAATTTGAAGAAAATCGCTGCTGAAAGTTTTCGAAGAAAGAACGGCCAGGTGAGCCAAAAAAATTTGAAGATGCAGAATTGCAAGCATAATTGGATGAAAATTCATGTCGAACGCAACAAGAACTTGCTTTGAAGTTAGTTGTCGCCCAATCAACCATTTCTGAACGTTTACACGCAATGAAAAAGATTCAAAAGTTGGGAAAATGGGTGCCACATCATCTGAATGAAAATCAACTCAAAGCACGAATCGATGCATGCAAAAAACACCTTGGAGAGCACAGGAAACATAGTTTTTTGAGTCGAATTGTTACTGGCGATGAAAAATTGGTTTATTACGATAACCCCAAATGTAAAGCAGACTATGTTGATCCCGGCCAACCATCAACTTAACAATCAAAACGCGACATTCATTGTCAGAAGCTTATGCTGTGCATTTGGTGGGATCAGAAAGGTGTGGTGTATCTCGAGCAGTTAAAACCTAATAAAACGGTTACATCTGAACGCTACCGACGACAACTGGGTGAATTGGCGAAGAAACTGAACAAAAAACAACCATTGATAGCGAAAAAACATCATCGAGTTTTGTTCCACGACGACAATGCGGCAAGGCCGCATCGTGCAAACATTATTGAAGAAAAAAAAGAGAGGCTCGGTTGGGATCATCTTGATCACCCCCCGTACTCTCCAGACCTTGCTCCTTCTGATTACCATTTGTTCCGATCAATGCAGGTCAGCCTGGCAGATGTACGCTTTCGAAATGCTGAAGAAGTGCGAAAATGATGGTCGATGAATGGATTGCCTAGAAAGATGGAGACTTCTTCAAACGAGGAAACAACAAACTTCGCAGAAGATGAGAGGAAGTCATAGCTAACGATGGGCAATATATTGGTTAATGTACTCATTCGCTTAGTTGTGAAATAAATTTATCTTTTCAAGCCAAAATATCCGCATTATTAACCGATACTCCCAATATAAGCGAATTTTTTTCCGATATACTATTAGCAGTATTTTCCGGATGTTCGATCGCCGGCTTATCATTATTTGCATTCAATGTGATTTTTTTTTTATCACTTAGTGCCGCCGAAGGGTACAAAGTTTATAAACAAACAAACAATGTGACTATTGGAAGTGCAGTTGCTGCTGAAAAAGGTGTTCGAAGGTAAATTTCTATGGGATTTTTTGTTTAAATTGTGACAAGTTGAGAAAAAAGAACTCGAACAAGTTAAATGAGAATTTAAAGAAATGTTTTTATGAATTGAAATTAATGTTTTTCAATCAATATTCATGGGGATTTAAATGGATTTCTTTTTTTTTAACTTTTCTTGTTGGATTAGAGCAATTGGGTTCATAAAACATTCTTTTAAGGTCGCTCTAACATCAGCTAGAATTGTTGTCGATATAAAAGGTGGAAAGGAAATAAAAGATGCAATTGTTAATCGGTATGAGAAAATAACATGTTTTTTTTTAAATTCATTTTATCATGATTCTGAATTCTAAAAGCTCTAAATGTTTTCTACTTAATAAATAGAACACAAAATACAGCTCATAAGCTTCATGATGAATTTTTAAATAATCCAAAAGGTGAGACAATTAATTCAGCTATTACATGTGCAAATATTGCTATGACACTTTTCGTTGGACCGTTACCTGCGTGGTTGGTGACTGCAGCGGCACAAGCGTAATTATCTTACTTTGATTTTTTTTTTCAAAAATTCTTCTTCACTTAGAAAACGAACAGAATTTTTTTCCAAAAACTCTTAATATACGAGTAAATTAATTCTCGTTATTCAGCGCGGCCGAAGCCAGAGATCATGTTCTTAAAAATGGCGGCACAATGGAAGATGCAGCTAGAATTGCAGCCCAGAAAGGATTTTATTGGTTTGTATTCTCATTCAATACATTTGATGATTGGAATCAGAGTTTATCTAATGCCATTACATCTATTTTAGTGCCACCGAAATTTTGGATAATGCTGTTGCCCTACTTCAAAGTGGTGCTGACATTTACAGAGATCTACGTGAAGGAAAACTGACAACAGAAATACTAACAAAACGGTTTGTATTTTATTTCTTTCGTTGTTGGACAAAACCATAAGTTTTTATTCTCATTTTCAGAGGTTCCGATTTGTTTGACAAATTAATGGGAGACCCAAAAGCCATAAAACAATAAACAGTGCGTTTTTCCGCAAAGTAATCATGGGTGTGACAAAGGATGTTAGATTTTGGACAATTGAACAAATATGAATTTATGTGTATTCAGGTGTTTTCTTTTCATACATTTGTATTTTATCATATTGTTTTGTATTTCTTTTTTGACGTAAATATAAATTTACTTTTTCACCTGACAACAATTATATCACAAGTGTTTGTCTGCATCTATAAGAAACATACGTTCGAACAGTAATTTCAGAGTAGAATAAAAATAAAGAAAAAAAAACTTATTTGAATTGATCAAAATGTTTAGATAAAATATGAATTTTTAGCTTTGTTTTAACCAAGGGACATATAACGCAAGCAACAGCTAATAAATTCTTTCGAATGTGTGCAACTGTGTATACGGGACATTCACAGTGCGGTCACTTTACAACAACAAAGCAATACTAAAGATGTTCGAATGTCTGCGATTGTCTACGACTGTCACGAATTGTTATATTCCTCTTCGTTTTAACATTTATTATCTTTTCAAAATAATATGCGATTGGCGCAATAATTTCCAACAGAAAATAATTTCAATTTATTGTTATTAGTATGACGTAGAAAATGTGTTCTGAACATTTTTCCCAGCTAATGCAAACAGTAAATTTAGCAGTAAATATTTCTAGATGTAAATTAACCTATATATAGAAGGTAAGTGGGACAGAAATATTTAGTTTTTTTTCTTATTTCAATTCTTTGAGACAAAAAAAATGAAGTTCATTATATTTTTTACAATAATTTGCTGTATTTTTCCAAGTATTTGGACAGTTAAAATACCCGAAGAGCAATCATCAAATGAAAGAACAAATCAAGCATTTGTCACTGGTGCCACTTATATGTTGGGAAAAGCATGCGGAAAATTAACAACATTAATGGCACTTGGAATTGGTCAAGCGTAAGTTATTATCCATCATTCATCAATTTCAAAGAGATAATTTTTTGAAGATAATTTAATAATTTTACGCAAATACACATTAAACTCAAATTTTTTGAATATTTAGTGCCACCGAAGGTTATAAAATATATGAAGAAACAAACAATATGACATTGGCAAGCACAGTTGCAGCAGAAGCCGGATTTAGAAGGTATGTTATCAGATTATCACTAGCTCACTCATGAGTCTCAAAATGGAAATGAGCCAAGAGTTCATGGAAATTGTACTATATTCAATTTCATGAATAGATTCGTTTTCATGTGTAATTTTTTTCCCTCGTCAATCAGAGCGTCGGCTTTCCTGAAAAATGCTTTCAGTTGTGCTATGACTGGAGGAGATATTGTAAAAGATGTCAATGGTGGAAAGGATGTGAAATCATCTATTGTTGATCGGTATTAACATTTGTTCTGAATACTTTCTTATTCATATTCAGTTCAATTGATTTTTGCATTCATTTTAATATGATTATTTTCAAATTGACAGTACGAAAAATGGGGCTCTAAATATCAAGGATGAAATTATGAAAAATCCAAAAGGTAATACTGCAAATGCGGCTATTACCGGAACAAATATTGCGGTCACGATGTTTATGGGCCCCATTCCTGGATGGCTTACAGCCAAATTTGGTGAAGCGTAAGTATTTTGTCCGTAATTTAAAATTAAGAGAATTTGATTTTTGTGTAACAAACATTCTATTGGTAGTGTGTAAAAGTTCTCGCTGTTTTTTGTAAGAAATATTGCTTTATTTAAATATCAAAATGAATTAATACATTATTCAAAATATTTTCCATCGACTAGCCATTACTTTTTCCAACCTTTCAGGCATTTTATGGATTCCTTCCCAAAAAAACTTCTCATCTTTCGAGGCCAAGAACGTGTCGAGCCAATTTTTGATTCTCTCAACTGAAGTGAAGCGTATTCCAGAAAGGGCATTCATCGAAACAAGTGGTAGTCAGAAGGGGCCAGGTCTGGGCTATAAGGCGGGTGAGGTAGTTTTTCCCATCCGACATTTTCCATATAGTTTTTGGGCCCTTGAGCCCGATGTGGCCGAGCGTTGTCATCATGAAAAATCAAAGTCTCGTGTCTGGTCGCATATTCTGGCCGTTTTTGTTCGATTTCTGTATTCAATTTGATGAGTTGTTGTCGATAGAGATCCCCAGTGACTGTTTCATTCGGTTTTAGCAGCTCATAATACAACACACCCTTCTGATCCCACCAAATACAGAGCATTACCTACATTCCATGAATATTTGGCTTTTTCCATGAATATTTTGTTGATTTTGCTGGTTGGCCATATGACTTTTTTCGCTTGTGGTTATCGTAGTAGATCCACTTTTCATCACCAGTGATAATTTGATGCAAATATGACTTCTTTTTGTGGCGTTGAAGCAGCATTTCCGACATGCAAAATCGTCTTTCAACGTCTCTCGGCTTCAATTCGTGTGGTACCCAATTTCCTTGCTTTTGTATGTATCCGGCGGCTTTTAAATACCTAGAAATGATTGATCGATCAACTACCAATGATAATGCGAGCTCATCTTGAGTTTGACATAGATCTTCATCGAGCAATGTCTCTAATTCATTTATCTTCAAACTTTTCTGGCCTTCCCGAACGTTCTTTGTCTTCCAAATCAAAATCACCCGTTCTGAAGCGTCGGAACCAATCTCTGCAATTGGTTTCAGATAGAGCATAGTCCCCATAAGTTTCTACAAGAATACGATGACTTTCTGCAGCTGTTTTCTTCGTAAAAAACAGTGGAGTAAAATTCCCCGCAAATACGATTTTTTCGCCACAAAATTTTCCATTTTGAATGCAATAAAATACTGTGTTATTGACATAGCCGTTAAGCCAAAAATGGGCTTCATCGCTGATCAACATTTTCGTCGAAAACAGTGGATCCTCTTCGAGTTTTTCAAGAGACCAAAAACTGAAATGGTGATGCGCACGAAACACATTTCTCAAAGAACGTTGATTTTCGTAATACAGCTGAATAATTTGTAGACGCTGTGCCGGTGTAAGTCTTTCCATGGTCAAAATGGCAAACAATACTGAGTAAAATGACATTGACAGCTTGACAGATTTCACGCGTGATCTGTCAAAAAATCCCTATTGAAAAAAGTACCTCTAAATGAATCACCCTTTATATTACAAGTGGAACCATCTGTTGTCGACAAGCGGACTGTTCGATGACATTTTTTTGTCTTCGAATACAGTTCACAGATGCACCGATATGTTAAATAATTTAGTGTATTTATTTTTCTGAACACAATACAATATTTCTGATACATTTTGTTCTATATATGGGCTTGAGGTCCTGATGGGGTAAGGATTGCATCATGCATGCGATCACCAGGGGCGGCGGGCCCCCCTGAATTTAATACGTCATTGCTACAACTCAATTTATCTTAATAATTTAGTCAATTAAATTATGATGATTTAGTTGTTTCAATTGAAATTGATCATTTTACTTGACTTTTAGTGCTGCTGAAGCTATGGTTCATTATAATAAACATCATGATATGAAAGCAGCAACCAAAGTTGCGGCAGAGTATGGATATAGCTGGTTAGTGCAATTTTTTATCCTGAGGGGAAATGACTCCCTCTAATTTAATGTGAATTCACACAGGCTGAACTCGATTTTGAGCGATTTTGTGCATGTTTGAAGTTCTCACCAAATTCTACAAGTTTTCCGAAACTCTCAAATTGAAAGTCATTTCCCCTTTGAGTTTTTTAAATCATTATGATAAAGCCCCTTTTTTATCCCTTAAATAACAATTACCAAATCGGTTTGATGAACATTTTGTTTTTCAATTTTGATCTATCAGTGCATCTTTGGTTTTGGAAAATCTTGTTGCTGTGCTTCAAGGTGGCGTTGACATTTACCGTGATGTTAAAGAAGGAAAAGATACGACTGCGACTATAAAAGAACGGTATGCATATTCAAAGATAATTTACGAATAATTTTTACAAAATAGTTCTTTGCAGACCACTTCATGTACTGCATTTTTTGTGTGTATTCCTCTCGACCTTACATTCGTTCAAGAGAATTGCACACAAAAAATGGTTGTAGCGCAAGCGTAAAACAATACACAAACGTCACGCAACGATTTAGCATATACATTTAGCAACTAAATTCATCAGAAAATGATTATTCAGTACATGAAATGGCCTGGTTTTTTGTTTATTTGATTCAATTTCTATTTATTTTACCCAAAATTTATTTCATCGTAAATTGAATGATTTTTTCACACGCAAAAAAATTTAAAGAAATTTCGTTTACATTTTCAGTGGCTCTCAATTGTACAATAAAGTTATGAGTTCAAAATCAAAATCAATGAATTCAACAAAATCAACCAAAGCAGCAAGACCAACAAAACCAACAAAACCAACGAGAAAGTCAAGATAAGTTGGTACGCATACATGCAATCGATTCAATTCCAATTTCTATATCTTGAATGACAAAAATGCTAATTTCACGCCATAAAATTGAAAATATTTTTTCTGCATTTTCATATTTGTAGATGAAATAAATACACTTGAATTTGAAAAGTCATAAAATATATTGCAATTTTCATGCAAATAAATGTCTTCGAAGAGGCGAAGAAATCTATCTGTGAATAACTATCTAAAGCAAATTTAAAGAAACATAACTTTTTTTGAAAAAAAAAAGAACAGTTTTTCCGCAAAATTAGGCAATTCTGAAGAGATGACGAGTCGAAAGAAACACTCAGAACAACGAGATTAATTTTGTTTTAATTGAAAATTGGCCAGAAAAGTGCCAATTTGTTTAAAACGGCTATTTATTGTTTTTTAACTTAATTCTGAATTCATTGTCATTTTAAATAATTCCATTCAGAAATGATGAGCAATTTGTGAATAATAGGCGGAACGATTCCCGAGACATAAAAGAGGGTAAATTGGTCTTGTTCTCCGATCTTAATTGAAAATGACGTGAAAATGGCCGTGATTTTTTGTGTGTTAATATTCGCAAAATTTGGTTTTTATTATTTGACAATTGTTAGCGTGATTTGTGGTTAAAACACACAAACACAACAACAAAGCACAGTACATTCAATGTCGTGCTCATGTCTTTGCTATCACAAATAATAGTCATTCGACGATAGCACACGTAATTCAGAGTTTCTCTGTATTATCTGTTAAATATTGGACAAAAGTAAGTGTTTAATCTGCTTTATTAGGACAAAATTGGAATATTTCCAATATGAACATTCTATTGCATTTAACAAATTTACGTCATCATCTGAAGAAAAATTGTTTTTTTTTACATTTTGTTGGAAATTCAGACCATTTCAGTATTTCACTTTTAAAAATTTATGAATTAATTAAAATTGAGAAAATTTATCGATGAAATTACCTTTTCATTGTTTAATTTGCTTTCCAAAGAAATTGCGCATTTTCTTTCAATTGTTGTTGTAAGTTTCTTCTTTATAAAGCGAAGAATTGAGAAAATAATGAATTTTCAAACTGTGTAAAATTGAATCAATTACTTCATTCAAACAATTCTTTCTTTTTTAGAACTAAATTCAAATGGAATTTCATCTCTTAGTTAATAGAATAAAAGCTTTGAAATCAAAAACCAATCTTTCTGTCTCTTAATTGATTTATTGGGATGATAAATATTTAATCAGGTAACGGTGCTCTTTGTGCATGGAATTGTTAACACAATAACAAACATTCAATTGAAAAGATAAGTCACAAGACTTTTCATGCTAGGGGTTTTCAACTCGAACAAATACAACGACTTCTTTATTTATTTATTTATTTATTTATTTATTCAACGTCTATCTAGAATAACAGGCTGATTAATTTTGTACAATATTATTTACATTAGAATTTAAAAATAATACAATTCAATAATTAAAATAAATACGGAGTCATTTGAAGCGATTTAATTTGAGATCTAATGTTAATACGATTGTCTAAGTCACAAATATTAGCATCAATTCCATTGAATAATCTGCTAATGCGATTTAATGGTGCATTTTGTCCATAATTAGTACGATGTGCAAAAATTCTGATCATTTCTCGTCCATTACTACGAAGTAATCTAATCGGTTGATTCCTTACAATCTGATTTGATAATTGAGGAGCGTCTAAAACTACATTTACTAAGTCATAAAAAAGATCCAACAATTCAATTCCAATCATTTGACATCTAGTTTCATACGATGGCCAAGGATTATTCTCATCATTCCAATTCAAATATCATAGTGCAAAGCGGGTAAATTTGTGTTGAATGCTCTCAATTCTATCTATATGTATTTTGTATTGTGGATGCCATCTGACACTAGCATATTCTAGAACTGATTTCACATGAGAATAACATAGACTTTTCAAAGTGTATGGATCCTGCATATTGGAGCACATGCGTTTTAAAAAAATCAAAGAAGCAAATGATTTGGCTATGATAGAATCGATATGCGAAATGAATGTAAGTGTAGTGTCTACTAAAATTCCAAAATCTTTTATCTCACTAACTCTTTCAATTTCTTTATTGTCCATTACATAATTTGCAATGTATGGATTATTTCTTCTGTGAAATGTCGTTATTTTACATTTATTCATATTGAGTGTCAATTTATTAGATATACACCAGCTAAGTAGCATATCAATACTTGATTGAAACTCAATCGCATCAAATTCAATATTAACAACTGCATAAGATTTTGTATCATCAGCAAATAGCAGTAAATGAACATTATTGAGGTTAAAATATCATTAATAAACACTGTGAAAATGGTTGGTCTCAAGTTGCTCCCTTGCGGAACACTTGAATTTGTTACAAATGATGATGATAAACAAATACCAATTTTAACACATAGAGTTCTATTTCTCAAGTAAGACAAAATCCACTTTATTGTGTTTACATTTAGATGGAATTGCTTCAATTTCAATATCAATATTCTATGAATCAATCTATTCATCAAGTGAGAAGTTTATGCATTGAGCAATAGGATTATTATTAGCAAATAGTTCATTAATCGGTCCTTGATCATGATCTTGAACATAAACTCTTTGGAAGAATCTCGCGAATAACTCGAATAACTTGAATGCCTTTTCCATATCTGATGAGCCCATTGTGCCTTTATATGTCATTTTAGTTGGCAGTGAATTGTTTCCTTTTTTTAATGAAACATAATTCCAAAATAGTTTTGAATTCCTTTTCAGATTCGATTCAATTTCTATTAAGTAGTTTTGATATAGAAAATTTTGTAGTAATTCGAAATTATTTTTCACGATGTCATATTCATTGCGTGCTATTTCGACTCCGATAAATGTCCAGTGAAGAGCTAAGCGGAATATATAGACAATAAATAATTACAATTTTGGATCTAATATCACATTTTAAAGAGACAAATTCAATATTTAAAAATTTATTTTGTAGCAAACGATCAACGTGAATACAATTTTTTACAGCGATAAGTACTCCTCCACCTCTTGAATGAACGCTGTTATTCGAGTTACGATCAACCCGATCAACAATGTATGATTCAGCAAGAAATTCCGTATTTAAATGTGAACCCATGAGTCACGTCTCTGTAAGCATGATGATGTCATAATTGGATGCCAATTAGATAAATAAAACTGTTTGCTTTTAGTTCTTAGACCACAGACATTGTGATAATAAATATGAGCTGCGTAATTACTTTTCTCAATTGGAGTTAACGGTTGGTTCGTAATGTCAAAATCTGTATTCACATTGATTGGGTTGGTGATTTGCTCTCTGCGTTTGGTGAAATCGGCTTTGCCATTGATGTGACTGTATTCTTGTCACATCCTTCATTCTCTTCTCATTCTTAATTGATGCGTACACACGTTGTTGTTTTTGTAATTCGTTTCTGCTTTGTGTATCTTGCATTATATATTGCCTAAAGTCTCTGTAAAATTTTTCATCAATATTGGTGTCTATCGTACTTTTAGTTTTGATATGTGATGGGGACGCCATATTCAACATAATTCTTATTACATTCATTATTTTCAATGGTAATGTATTCGGCGTCTACACTAAGTATGTCAAGTAAATAGAAAAAGCTAATTGACACCAAGCTTTGACAGATACTTTGCGAATTTTCTGCGTATAAGTATTTCACTTTGAAACGAATTTCAAAACTTTCCACTGAATTGCATGGACAAATATATGAAAAAATGTTCATTCGTGAATAGTTCCATTACCCTAATTTTCATGTGTAACATCATATGGAATTTTTTTACAAAATTCTGCATAGATTTTGGTGACTATATTCGTGAATCACAAATCAATCACTAAAATTTTGCATCATTAGATTTCCGTTTGGTAAGCAATTCGGAAAAATAAAATGAAAACTTTTTGAGGGAAAAAAATTTTTTTTTTGCTTTTAGCTTTTAGCTTTTAACTCATCACTCATAGAGTCACACATTCTGTAATGGTGTCACAAAACTTTCACTAAATATCCTGAAAGTTTGCAGTGCTTGCCGAATAGTTGTCCCCCTGGGTAGAGGGAGATGACGTCAATCTGTTTATATTAGTTCATTTCGAAACACGCATGAAAAACAAAATTACTCGCAAGGAGCCTTTTTTAATAGAAGGAATGTTAACAAGTTAGAAAACATTTTTTTCTTCATGTTTAAACGAATTAGTCAACGAAATAAGTGTTGCATCAATAGTACAGCAAGTGAAAATGAACCGAATAGTTTATATATTATTTTTGTCGATTTTTTTTATCGAATTGGTGAGATTTATAATTCAATTTTGAATTGTTGCACAAATTGAAACAAACAAAATTAACTCAAAATGTTTACTAAAGGTTTACAGCGAACAACATGAGCTGAGAGGCACAAATAGATCCGTTTACATTTATGATGAAAGTAAATATGAAATTGCAATAGGTGCAATTGGCCGAGTAATTGGTGGCAAGTACAACTTTTTTTCAAAAAAAAAAAAAACATTTCTTATTTCATCCAGTTCTGGCAAATTGACCAATGGAAATTCAATTTTCATCCGCAAACTTGGCTCCTTTTGTGTTCATTTTGAATATATTGAAATTAGTGAAATTTTGAATGAATTATTTCTTGTGGAATAGGAATAAAAAAGGTTGGAAATAACCTTTCACGTGTAGCAATGAAATTTGGACTTTGGGGATCGCTTATAAATTAATGGAACTATTACAAACAAGTTCAAGGAATTCGTAAGAAATTGAATACAAAACCATTTGTCTGATTTTAAAAACGACTATTTTTTTGTCATTTAATTTCACAGCTTCAATTCCCAAATTGCATGATTTTTTGCGAAACGAAAATGATAATCAAGTTCTCATAACAGACTTATTGGGACCATCCCTGCTCAAATTGAAGATTGACATGCATAAGACTGGTAAACATTTTTCTTGGAGATCAGTAATGATGATCAGTGTAAAGCTAGTGAGCAAACATAGTTTTCAAATATTGAAATATTGTGAATAATAATGTTTTTTAACTTTTTAGCTAACAATCATCGAACAAGTACATAAAAGAGGCATTGTTCACAATGATATAGAATTTAGAAACCTCGCAATTGGTTATGATGATCCAACAAATATTTACCTTATTGGTATAACAGAGATGGTTAAAATGATCAAATCATTTATAAAAGTTAGAAATGTTATTTTTCTCTTCGCAGACTTTGATCTTAGTAAAACTTATTTGGACGAAAATGGCAAACACATAAAGAAAGGATTTGAGACTGGGTCGCGCAAAAATGATATTGTAAAAATTTTAGGTCATGTTAATGATTACACAAAATCATCATTAACGCAAAAACTTCTAGATGATGCAAAGAAAATGAAATATGATGCAGAGCCCAAATATGATGAAATCAAAAATGAATTGCTCAAGGCACTGGGCTTAAAGAGCGAACAACAAATGAAAGTAAATGAATTTGAATGGATGAATGATACATTCAATATTCCCAAGGTAAATGTGGTCTTTGAAAATGTTCAAGGAGTGATGAATAACAATAAGCTCTCTTCAAACAATGACAAAAGACCATCTTCAACCAATAACAAAGGATAAAGGAGTAGCATTGGTTGAGAAAATACCTTTAATAGCCTATTTTCTGATCAAAAAAATGATACGAATGTCTTTCATCAAGCGTATTTATTCGTAAAGTTAATGCTCAATTGAATAAAATATTTGCTTGAAAGAACATTGTTTTGTATAAATCATAATCATTATAATAAATATTCACAAGTTCTATTTCAGTTGTTATTAATATTAAATTGACAATAAATATTACTTGAAAATATGAAAAACTTAATTTTTTTAGGGAAAGAAATGATTTAAAATAAAGAAGTATTGTTATTGAACTAAGCGTTTGGTTGCTATTTCAATGCGAAATTGTACCAAATTTATTTAAATAAATTCTCACAAAAAAAAAAAAAAAAAAAAAAAAAAAATAAAAAAAAAAAAAAAAAAAAAAAAAAAAAAAAAAAAAAAAAAAATGGAACGAAAGTTCATCTTATGGATGTAAGACATCTGTTTTTATTACATCAGAAATAAAAAGAGTAAGTAAAAATGAGTTCAAAAATACCTGAAATTCGACAATACCCAGATTTCCTTCACCATCAATACTATAACTTGTAGAATGAAGATCCGTTAGTAAAAAAATATGACGGAGTAAATCGAGTTGCGACTATTGTTGTTCGACCATTTTTGCTCCACTTTTTCGGTTAAATCCCACAACTAGAATGTAAATATACAGACGACTTTTATTTGCGTAAAGCAAGGCGATGAATCGAGGTGCACGTGGTGCCTACTACGCGTCTGTTTGTACCATTGAGAACACATATTTGTGCTACCGAGAGCACATCCGGGCGCGTAGTAGGCACTGCGTGCACCTTGTTTCATCGCTTCGGTGTAAAGTATGGGTAAACTTGCCCAATTCGGTCCTAATCTTAAATCGAATCTAAGTAGTTACGAATTTTGTGTAAGCCATAAAGAGTTTGCACTCTTCGAGTCGAGGCGATGAAACGAGGTGTACGTAGTTTCTACTACGCCTACGCGCCCAGATGTGCTCTCGGTAACACAAATATGTATTCTCAGTGGTACAAACGGACGCGTAGTAGGCACTACATGCACCACGTTTCATCGACTTGACTCTCTCTAGCTTCGAGTATCTCCAAATAACTTGTTTCC
Organism: Resseliella maxima; assembly: GCA_029041755.1. Taxonomy (NCBI): domain Eukaryota; kingdom Metazoa; phylum Arthropoda; class Insecta; order Diptera; family Cecidomyiidae; genus Resseliella; species Resseliella maxima. Next base: position 83,134 of record JAQOWM010000661.1, read on the forward strand.
AGTACCAATCTGAGCCAACCGTAAAAAAAGATTCTTGATTTGCATACCACCGAAATTTAGGCTCTATATCTATCGGCTAATTCTTTTCGCAATGCTTCCATGGTCACCTAAAATGAAACTTTTGAAATGCATCAAAATTAAAAAGAGACAAACCTGGTTATCGAGCTTAATTGTTGCACTTTTGAGCTCCACTCCTTCATTATCTTGAAGAATAATAATGATTTCCATATTTCTTGTAACCCGTCAAACAGATTTGGATAGATTGTTAATTTTGAAACAATCAGAAAGCATCGAACGACGGCGTACCATTGGAACAGTGGACATAAACTTACAAAATAATCAACCTAAGTCGATTCTCAGACGAAAATCGATGTTTCCACGAATCGAACCCATTTCAAACGATCAAATCACAACATCTATTTTACTTTTCCGCACACAACATATTGTGCGTAATAATATTGTAATCGGTCAAAAAATTAAGGCCACACAAAAAAATTTTTTCTTCACGGTTTGAACCTAGGAGAATACGAAAAACCAAATTAAAAAATACGGTTTGATTGTTTGGTGCCGAAAAAAAATTTTCAAACCCTGATTTGAGGGTTAAGGAGTCGGTTAAGCCACCCTATTTACCCCCCTAAACTTGAAGCTTTTGAGGCGCTCTATCGATTGGTGCCATAAAATTGGCACCTTGACACTCCCATTCTTTCAAAATCGTTTTGAATTCTCCCCAGACTCTGATTTTTCTGAATATTCCCATTTTTTCAGTATTTTTGTATAGTAGACCTCCCAGGGGGTGGTCGGAGGGGGTGATCTCTAACAAAAATGAAATGTGCTCAAAAAATTAGTTATAGTCGGTCATACATTTAGGTATAAAATTCCAGCTTAATTGGGTTGAAAATCGACTTTATGGTATTTGACCCCAAAGAAGGGGCTCTCATTGTTGGGAGAATGGAATTAACATCCATTATGAAAAATATGGATTCTAAGGTTTTTCGGCATGCTGAATCCAAATTTTTGGGTTTCGGATCAGGAAAATAAAAAATGGAGGGCGGGAGACCCCCAACCCCTAGGGGAGGGGTCAAGGTGCCAATTTTATGGCACCAATCGATAGAGCGCCTCAAAAGCTTTAAGTTTAGGGGGTAAATAGGGGGGCTTAACCGACTCCTTAACCCTCAAATCAGGGTTTGAACATTTTTTTTCGGCACCAAACAATCAAACCTCTGCAAAGGGGCGCTAAGGGGGGTGGTCCAAAAATCCAATGATCCCAATCGATAGGGGAAGTCCAAAAGTATAATAAGGAATGAAGACTAGGTGGGTATTGCCACCGAAGTGAGGTTTGAATATGTGCGAGCAAAATGCCCCTTTAGGGGAGTAAGAGGGGGTTAGGGGGAGAAAACCAGTGATACCAGACGATAGACAATTTTATAATGAACAACATTCATTATACATGTAGCGGTTGTTTGAGCACTCTTTAGCACTCAAACCGGCGTCGATATTGACTTTGGGAGAAAAATCTGGGGAAAAAGCCCCCAAAAAAAGGTCGGGGGTGGCCAGGGGCAAAAAATAATGATGCAGATCGATAGAGCGATATGTAGTTTTCCATCCATAAAAAATAACCCCCCCCCCCCCTCACGCATGTATGGTGTGGTACCCTGTACGCTGTACGCAAAAATTTGTTAACACAATAGCTCATTCCCAACGAGCCCAAAAAAAATCTGATGATGCAGAATTGTTAGGATAGTTCAGGAATAGAAACCATTAAATTTTCAGCCATGGTTGATGACCGCATAGTGGATCCGTTAAATGGAGATATATCCAGTGCAAATAATGATTTTTGTATGAAAAGTGTCCAAAATAGGCATTTCACGCTTCATTTGCGTAATGCATTTAAATTAAGTCGAAAACTATCGTTGCCAAACAAATGCGTTCATTACCAATACATACGCACGACATTTCATTTATGCTTTTCTTCTCATATCAAATACAAAACAATAGACAAAATGACAACATACAATGAAATAATTGTGAAATAGCTTCAAAGCTTCAATGTTTCGAAATAATTATCCTCGCGACTTTGGGATGGCGCCACGATATTACTCGGAACCCGAAAGCTCCAGCGCACTACTAGGTCGATTTCACGGCATTTTCGTCAATGGAAACTCATATTCTTTTGCAAAAAAAAATATAGGTACTCGAACATAGGAAAGTCGGTTCCATTGTTTGTTCGGTCTCTATATGATTTTTTTGTTGGAAAATGGCACTTTTGTATGGGAAAGTACCCAAAATAGGTATTTTTTGGCGTTTTCGTCATAGGGAACTCATATATTTTTGTGAAAAAAATATAGGTCCTCGAATGTTAAAAAGTCGGTTTCATTGTTTGTTTGGTCCCCAGATAAGATTTTCGGTGAAAAATTACAATTTGTATGTAAAAGTACGTAAAAACGGCATTTTATGACGTTCAAAGTTCGATTTTTGAAAAAATGGCTGAAGTTCGAACCATATAAATCTATTTCGCAAAAACAATTAGTTTTTGATTTTCTACTTTCGCTAAATTTATTTTTAATTTAACCGTAAATGGAGATGCTACAGTTCAAAACCTATGGAAAATTTCTTACACAGAACTTCTGTGACAGAAGTAAAAATGCAATTTTGAGTATAATTCGTAAGTTATTGTCGGTTTACTTCATACGGAGAAATAGATATCGTGCTTAAGATGAATTAGAGCCTAATTTCTGTTTCAAAAACGCATTTCCTCTGCAAGCTTCCTTTTCAAGGAAAATATCATAGTATGGGACTAATTTGGTTGGAGAGAAAGTTGTTTTGATTATCGAAAAATGTAAAAAATGTTATTTTAAGATAAAATGTAATGACTTTGAAATAGAAATTGGATAAATTGTATGCGTCGGACTTTCAATGCTGAAAATTTCATATTACGGATGTAAGACATCTTGTTTTAATCGGAATTGTTGTCTTATTTAGGTATATGATAACGAAATACGCTGCGTATTCAATGAATTGTATTGGTTTCTTTAGTCTTTCATCTGTTTCTCTTATATTTGTGAGAGTTGTTGTTAACGTTGTTTCAAATACGTTTTTATTTAAAATGTATCTTCACTTACTTTTGAATTCACCCAATGAAATTCAGAATAATTTATTGTCACTTGTTCAATTTGGTTCTCAATTTGGAAGCAATAAATTCATGTGGTAAATGAAAATTTGAAAGTTCAAAAACTCCAATTAAAAAAAGGTTTTTTTTTTTGTGATCCGAATATAACAGACAATTTTTCCCGTGTGTTTTATTGTTGAGCAGATAAAAATTGTGAAAATGTTTTATTACAAATGTTCTGTCAACGAATAATTTCGTGATAACACTTTTTCACCTGGCGACACTTCATATACATTTTTGTTTGTCTATTTCCCTTTGTCAATTATCGCGTATTATGTATTGGCGTTTGGTTGTAATCCCAAATGTTTTTTTCATAATTTATTTTTGGAAAGGTGCTTTGCCTATCTTTAAAGTAAATAGGAATATCTATTGAGCAAACAGAGTTAAACACGATAATTTAACGTTAACATACATTTGTTCAATAACAATTCTGTATCGAAATATAATGACGCAAACAACGGACATTCTTCTTGGAAAAAGCGTTTATCAAATTTCACAATAAATTTAGCCAATTTAGAATAGAAAAATTAGTTACAATTTAACTTTGAATTGAGTTGAATCTCCCATTCAAAATGAAGTGCGTTTTATTATTTGTGATTTTTTGCTGTGCTATTCCATGTATTTGGACAAAATCAGATCAATTTTATGTCAGTGCAGCTGCTTACCTTTTAGGTAAGGCTTGTCATCCTGTTATAACAAAAATATTTTCAACTTTAGTGGCAGATGCGTAAGTACACTTTGATTAATGAATTTCAAAATTTTTTGGAAATGAAATAATCAATAATCGAATCGATTCAAAAAATGTTCTACTTTAAATTAATCATTTTCCATTTACTTCATCATTAAAGGGCTAAGGAAGGAGTTAATTCGTATTCAACTTCGAGAAATATAACAAATGCATGCGTGGTTGCAGCAGAAACAGGCTTTGTCAAGTAATACGTTTGAGTTTAATTGTTTTTGCTATTTTCATTAGATTAATTCGTCATTTTAAAGTGGACAGTTATTGATTAGTGAGAACCAGTGCTCTTCATGGGCTTGCTTATAAGCGTCTGCTTTTTCTAAGCTGCTTAAATAAGCCAGCTTATCAATACGGATCTGATACATCGATCAATAATGCGGTAATAAGCATATAATCGAAAATGGTAACGCAATATTGATCGATGCTTCAGATTCGTATTGATAAGCTGGCTTATTTAGGCATCTTAGAAAAAGCAGCCGCTTATAAGCAAGCCCACGAAGACCACTGAGAACTGGCCACTGTTCAGCGGGCTCTTACCTCAAAATTCAAATAGTTTGAACACTGAATTGTTACAAAGTTCATTTGTACTTGCCATTTGAACAAATATAATTTTGTGAAATGTTCAAGTACGAAATACAATTTTTAAAACAAATATTGACTCAAGTTCGAACAACATCTGATGCAATTCATTTGAATTTTTCACAATATTATTATACAAATTAACACGACTATAAATTTTGAAATCTTTTCAAAATAGAGCTTCAGATTTCATTCACTATGCTCTAACAAAAGCTATGACTGAATATGAATGTCTAACAGATGATGAGGCTATCAAAGACGTACGAGGAACAATTTCCAGAAGGTATGAATTTTGATCATTAAAAATCTATGAATATCATATTTTTTTTTCTGGCAATAAATTCGGTCGTTTTTCGGAAATTTCTTCATACAGAGTCAAAAGCGGTGCATCTAAATTGAAATATGAACTTTTAAATAATCCAGACGGTGATTTAATGCATTCAATAATTTCTGGAACTAATGTTGCCGCCACGATGGTTTATGGTCCAGTTCCTGGATGGCTTGTAGGCAAAATCGGTGAATCGTAAGAAATTTTCGCAGAAAATTCATTTGATTTATTATCAGTTAATATTTCTGTTTGTTTTGTTTTTAATTGCACATTTAGTGCTGTAAAAGGCTGGGATCATTACAATAAAAATGGTAACTCAAATGCTGCCTTGTGGTGTTCAGCAAAATATGGATTTGATTGGTTTGTATAACTCAGTTGTTGTTGTTGTTGTTGTAACTCAGTTTAACGGATTTTCATTTTTTTATGATTATTTTTTCAATTTGACATATTCAGTGGCCTAATCATTTTGGACAAACTTGTAGAAGGTCTTCAAAAAGGGCTTGATTTCTATTATGATCTTAAAGCTGGAAAACATGAGAAATCGGTTAAAGCAATTCAAGACAAGTATGCGTTACTTCTTTTATTTTATTTTTTATTTGTTTCTGTTTCATTGATTTTTGCTCATTTCATTCCTTCAAATTTTATTTCATGACAATTCCAAATATTTTAATTAAACGTTTTTTGTGTTTTTTACCTCTTTTCTTTTCTTTCTTTCAAATGTTCAGGAGCACTTTAATTTTCAACAAAGTATTGGAATCATTGAAGAAAAAGGAGAAAGTTGCTTGAAACAAATTTGATAACCGAAATATCTTATTTCATAGATTAAAGACAGTACACATACCACTGGATTACATATATCCATGAGCTATCCATTGAATTGAGAATGATCTTAGTTTTGTTTTTCAATTTCTTTTGAATTGTCTTTCACTTTTCCGCACACAACCTGTTAAACTAAATAAATAAATAAGTAAATTTTGCGGGTAAAAATTTTTGATTTTTAAATTTCTTAAATTTTTATCGATATTCGACGAAATTCATTTAAATCATTATTATATATAAAAATGTGTGATGAGTTTGTTTGCACCTAAATCTTAATATTTTACAATGTCAAATACAAAAATAGATTTTGCCAAGACAAATATCTCAATTTCTACATCTTTCAAAACTAAACTTCGTTTTTATTATTGTATGTATACAAAACTTTTGCGTCGTTCATTCATTTCGTTTAATGGAAAACCCAAATAAAAGTACCCTCTTTCCCTCAATGCGATTGTTTACATGTGACTATTGCAAATATAAAGCTTGTGCTTATAATTGCAAGCTTCAAGTTAATAAATTAACAAGTGCAACAGAAATTAAAGAGTCTATAATTGATTCTAGCCACCAATATGTGGCGCTACTTATGGCCTAAATAAATTTGCTGTCAAACGCTGATCATAAACGAAATTCAAAATCATTACAATAATTGAAATTATTACATTATTAAATTATTTATTATTATTATTCTCAACGAATTCAATATGATTTTCATCGCGTATTTGTTGCTCTAAATCAACCACATGTGAGTCATATATTTTGATCTGATTTACGCTTTATTATTATTATTGTTTTTAAATGAAATTTCAAGAGTTTCGCCCATTGTTTACGACACATTGTTTAAATAACTTGTGAATATTTGGGAATTTTTTTTTTCTTCAAACTTTTGTTTATGATTTCTGGACTTTTTGTCGCTCTAAAACATCTGAGTTTTGGAACGCCTTTGTAACCTGATTTCTGTTACTGACCGCTTATAATTTGTGTGTGAAAATTGATTGAATTCAGTTAGTAATCATCAGTGGAATCGTGTCAGTCAAAACGTTAAGTTTCATTCAAAAAAAAAAAAAAAAAAAGAAAAAATCATTAACAAAACCTACTTCGATCAAAAATTCCTCAAAGTGAGTGTCAAAAGATTTCCACTGAAAAGCAATCAAAAACCTAATCAAAAACTAAACAAAAAAAAAACTTTGAAGTGTTTCATCGTGCCATTGCATGCAAAAATGTTTTCCCGATCGCTGTTCATCATAATTCTAACAATTTCTCACATTGTTTCATCAATCAAATACAAGTACATTGGTGATTGTTATTACTATGATGGCAACTATGGCAAGAGTAATTTAACAATGGTTTGTGTGCGTGAAATACGTGAAACAACATTATTTAAACCATATGATACAACAATTTGCCTAAATCAAAATCAGTGCGATGATTGTGCGGATGGTTTTTTCAAATTTATGATTGGCAATATAAAATTTGAAAATTGTGATTTGCCACAATTACCAATAAATATGTTTAAAGTCTTTGAAAATGTGCGAATTTTCAATATATCCGATATTGGTGTGGAAAAACTTCAAAAAGACCATTTCATCAATGCAAATTACTTAACCGTATTGAATGCATCATTTAATAAAATTGAAGAAATCGTTGCTGATTTATTTGCTGATTCTGTAAATATAACTAATGTTGATTTATCATTTAATGCAATCAAACAATTGCATCCGCATGCATTTGCCATGGGAAATCATTTGAAAACATTAAATCTCTCCCACAACAATCTAAGTGAATTGAATGTCGAAACATTTCAAAAGCTCACCGAATTAATGCATTTGAATTTAGCACAAAATCAAATCACGGAATTACCATCGTTTCTATTTCACAAAAATGATAAATTGATTGACGTGGATTTTTCGCAGAATAAAATCGAAAAAATTGACAATTTTGCATTTGCCGGTGATTTTAATTTGGAAAAATTGAATATATCAAACAATCAATTGACTGCATTTCATCGACGATTCTCCGATAAACATTCAAATTTAACACAATTGGATATTTCACATAATCGCATAGCTGCATTGAAATCAGACACCTTTCAAACACTTCGAAATTTATTAATTTTGGATATATCGAGCAATTTACTAATGAAATTGGATAATAAAACATTTGAAAATCTAACGAAATTAAAGCAATTGAATTTATCACATAATCGTTTGGATGAAATTCGATGGGGAACATTTACAAAATTGATAAAATTGGAAATTCTTGATTTATCAAATAATGCATTAAAATTTCTTAATGCATTCATTCTACCAGAACAAGCAAATCTATTGCATATACTTGTAATTGCTAATAATCAATTACGTGAACTCAATGGATTTAATAGTTTACGCATTCCAAACACGAAAATTATTGGCATTGATAATAATCCATTTAATTGCACATATTTGGATCATTTATTTCAATCAATTACATGGAAACATATTGATGCCATTTCAACGAGAATTGAATGCAGTGCTAGCAGTGAGATTAGCAAAAATATTGATGAAAATGAAGATTCAACGTTTTCATGGAATCAAGAAATAACAGCTACGACTGAAAATGTAATAAATGTCATTTATAGCGATGGAAGTAATCAAACTGATATTGTAATGTTAAACAGTGATCACGATGATGATAGTGTAGACACTGAAGGTGAGGAAATCGAAGAGAAAAAGGAAGAAAAAATTGAGAAAAAAACTGGAATAGAAATGACAGGAAAAATCGAAGAAAAACCCAATGGAAACGTCGAAGTAAAAACTAGAAAAGAAACAGCTCACGACAAAAAACCAAAAAAGATTGAAAATCCGTTTGAAAAAGCAAAATTTATGAAAAGTAATGATGCCACCCAAATGTATGACGCAATCAAAAAAGACTTGAACACATTGAAACACTACTTTTACATTTTAGTATGTGGTATAACGGTCGGTTTCACAATTTCTGCATTGCTTTTCACTCGGCTTATTTATCATACGAAAGCACTGGAAGCGGAACGATCAAAGCCAAACATCAACGTTAAATACACGGTTGAATCAAACGGAATTGATAATCATGGATATGAAGTAATTGAGTTTAATAAAAATCACGGAAATTATTAACAAAGCATGATGAATGTGAAATTGCTGAATTAAAGGAAATAATGGAAGAAGTTTAAGACGAAAATAGATATTTGAGAGAAAATTTTTCTCATAGACAAATCTTCTAAGAAGTTTACGACAGACAAATTTAAATTGCTAAGTTGAGAGAGAAAAAAAAATTATTAAGAAATGTTTTAAGGCAAAAATGGTTAAAAATTAAGAATTCAGAAATTAATCTTTCGACAAAAAATTAGTTAAAAACAAGTTTTATCAGTAAAATTAGCCAAGAAAGTATTTTGTGAATAAAATTGTTAACATGATTTTTTTGCAACAAAATGTGCCAAGCAAAAAAAACAAATAATGGATTTTGTGATAGCGAAATGAAAATTAACAAAAGAAAAATTTTAGCAGAAAAATTGTCGATGAAATGTTTTATTAAAAAAAAATTGAATACTTGAAATCATTGAAGCTTCGAAAGAGACTTGAAATCTTTTCTTTTTTTTTAAAAAAAAAGAAAATTCATTTTAAATCAAACACTTTTGATGGAGAAAAAAAAATTCCAAATCGTCTTTTAATAGATTGGGAAAAATTCATAGAAATTTATTGAAAATAAATTAAGCGCATTTCTCAATGTTTGAGAAAGTATGTCAAAGCATATTATTGTTATGAATTGAATAAATTATGTTGTTAATGTATTGCGTTTTATTCGGTGTGTAGTTATTTTATTTGTTTTGTTCGGAAATGAAATTGTTTGAATGTCTGCAATCATAATAAATAAACACTTGTAATTCGATATCAATGCAATTTAATAGAGACTGGGGCACATGTTAATTGTGATCTGCAATCTGAAGCGAACAAAAAATGTAAGCGAGAATGTACTTTTCGCCATTTTTTTCTTTTTTTCATAATGCTTGTCATTTTAATGGGCATTTTACGTTCAGGCTACCGTTATCATGTGGGCATTATCAAATTTAAACACAATCTCTTTCTTCATCTCTCTACCTCTCTATCTTCCTACCTCCCTCTCTCCCTCTCTCCATCTGTCCCCCTCTCTCTTCCTCTCTCTATCTACTAAAAAAAAGTCTAATGACGCTGTGTCATGAATTGTAGCCATAATATTGCGATCGCTTTTTCGCTTATTATGCAATTCATCGCCCTATTTCTTGCATTCATAATCAGTGACAAGTTCATTCGTTTCATTCAATGATCATTTCACTTTACTGCTTAAATGCTAATGTTGAAGCCACTTGCTCATTTGCCATTTGCTGGTTTGCTTTGTTCTATTTTTTTTTTCTTGCTTTCTTTATTCACTTCTTTGTGTCGTTGTATTATTTTCGAATGCTTCTGTTTCTTTATCAATTTTGTTAATGTTTCTTTATAATCGTCGGTCGAATTATCGCTCACAAAACACAAAATTAGTCAGTTCCCATAAATCTTTGGCCATATCATCTGTTTTTTCCATTTTCAGTTTCATAAGCGACATTTGATCCCGATATGATGGTTCACTGACTAAGTCAATTTGACTTTTTTTTTTTAAAAAATCCGTACTCTTAATCGCTGACAAAATGTTTTTAGTCGCTGTTTGAGTGTTTTTAGAACAGTTTGATTCTTTAAGAATCAGTTACTTTCATTTGGAATTATTTTTTTTTTTTTCTTCTAAAATCACTTTCTTTCGCTTGAACTCAGTTTTATTCAATCGAATCAGTTTCATTTCACTTCAAATTTAAGTATCTCTTTGTCTTTAAATCAATTAATCTTTTGAAAACCGTTCTTCGTTTAAATGAGTTCAAAATTCAGCAAAATGTCAATGCTTTTAACTGTTTTGATACAAAAAAAAACCATTAAATTCAGTGCTTAGTCAGTAGATTAGTGATTGTACTTATGTTGAATTGAACATCAAACATTTTTGTGTTTAGAAAATCAAGCAAACGTAACAATATTCGACCAAACTGAACCAGTTTATATGTTCAAATGGAGAGATTTGATCCAAAGATTGTGGTTTAATCCAAAATCAAAGATTGTGGTTTTATCCGATTGCCGTCGAGGTTTTCCAGTTCTTATCACAATAAACGAACATTGAACATATCACATCTCTTTCTCGAAACGCTACGCCTGCAGAATTTTGACGAAACGACAAATTTAATCAAATAAATTGCCAACCATAAAATGTAATGACGGAAATTCCAGCGAATTTGTTTTTGCATTGCAAAAATCGGACCCGCTTTGATTTGTTTGGTAATCAAATTAAAAAAATTGACCAGAATGCATTCGACATGGCTAATCATGTGGAATATTTAAGCATTTTTTTGCCATTTGGATTTAGCATATACCCAATTTGTACGATTGGACGATGGTGTTTTTAGAAATGTAAGAAATTTGAAACATTTGGATCTATCGGGAAATTCAATTCAAGCAGTCACATTATATAGAACTTTTATGCTTTTATGGAAATTCAAATATTTGAATTCATCAAGTAACGCGCGAAATGTTTATATAGAAACATTAAAGCAATTCACGCGATTTGTGCTATTTGTATTTACCGAATAATAAAGGATTGAATATTTTGAATCGTGACTAACTATCAATGAGACTTATTGTAAATAAACAAACAAAATGTTGATTTTTCCATAATTCTATAAATCAAGTTGAGAACATTTTAATGGGAAATTTGGCCATTTTTTTAGCATTTCAGATATTGAATTAGATCCTAAAATCTTTTAATACGATTGCGCAGAAAAACTTGATATTTAAACTGCATTATTTTTGATAAATATTGAAAAGCTTGAGTTCAATATCTCGAAGAACATAAGAATAGTAAATAATTTTCAGCAAAAAATTAATCGTTTCAGATAAAACGAAATATGAAGAAGAAACATCAATTGAAATAAGGTAAAAAGCGGAGAAAATATAATTGAGGCATTGAAAAATGTATCGAAAATTTTGTTCGTTTTGAAATATTTCAAAAATTGAATAAAAATTGAAAAGAGATGCAAAAGGCAAAAATATACAAACAAGTAAATGGGCAAAATAATGCAAAATAGACCCCTAAAAACGGTTTCATTTTTCAATGAAAAACTTTCATTAAAAGTTTTGATTTCCTCTTCAAAGGAATCTGTTATAAAATAAAATAAAATTAGATTAAATTAATTTCCAGTTGAAGAAGTTTGTGCCAATTTGAAGAAATTTCACAAAGACATTTGAAACCACGAATTTGAGCTTAAAGATCATTCTTATTGTTTATGTTCGCTGGAAAAATAGACTTCAACTATACAATCGCTGGCTCCCTCGCTTTTATTGAAACCATCATTGCGATCTAATTAAATTATAATATGAACTTAAGTCACAATATTCGTTACTGTTTTCATATTTGTTCACAAATTTTATCAAATCAATTCATTTTTTTGCGAGAAGAGTCAAAAAAACAAAATCAAAAGACAAAATAAAAGTGAAAAATGAGTGAAAAAAAGGCGTCTTTTCAGTCCATTTTCAAACAAATGTTTTTATTTCAGCGCTTTTGTTATTTATTCGAATTTCAGTTGTTTCACCATTTCTGACATTATCGAATCTGTTACGGTTTGCAGTTTTACTTAATTGTACTTTGGATTAATGTGTTTTAGTTTTCACTTGCCATTGTATAACTTTGATTGTTTAAACAATTTGGAAAAAAATCAAAAAACTATTTGTTGAATATATTTTCATTTTGGACAAATTTCATTAATTTGAAGGAATGTTGAAGCAAAAACAAAACATCTTCATTTGTGTGCGAAAATATTGTGAAAAATGAAAACTTGTCTTGTTTTTCGCAAAATCAAAAAAAAAAAAAACAACAGCTGATTCTCTCACTTTTTTTGGCCCTGCTATATAGCAGTATATACAATGATATCATTGCGATCTAATTAAGCTGTAACATTATGTTTTATTTTATATTTTTCATGTGAAACTTTCCCCACAACATTGCCTTTGTTTAAATCGGGCTTGCACGATTTATTGTTGGATTTCTCGCAACTACGTCTACATTTTCTTCTTTGTATTTATTGTTTTGCCTTTTTTAATGGCAAATTTGTGGCCTATTTCAACAAAATATTTCATTTCAACACTTTTGTCAGCTGACATTACTAGTAATATGAATTATTGAAAGTTAAGTCACTCTGTCAATTATCGGTGGCCACAAAAATTCAATATTGGTCGCTGTTTAATTGATGCGAGCTTTGGTTTTTCAATTAATTTTATTTCAGTTTTGAATTTCCATTGAACATGTTCGGTTGTTGAAACAATTTATTTAAAAAAAAAAAAAAAAATAAACAATCTCATATTTTTTACATTATTGATTTGGAGACATTCCATTTAATTCAAAAGAAGTTTGAACCATTTTTAAAAAGACCACGAAAAAAAGAAAATTCAAAATTTCTTGTGTGAACGAAAAAAGTTTCATTTGTGTTTATTTCTAATTTATCATCAAGCCAATGCCTATCATGAATTTTGCTGTGAAATGTGTAGTTTTCTGCATTTTATGTGTGATTTTCCTTGTGAACCATGTTTCTTCATTGACTGATATATATATGATAGATTGCCGAAAAAATATTCCAAATAAACTTTTTTCAACATTTCCAAAGGGACAATCGGTGGTAATGGAGTTCTTCGATGTATCGAAATTATTGCCCAGGGATTTTTTGCTTTCGATGAAACAATTGAACATTTCACATAGCGAACTTACTGAAATGCCATTCTTCAGAAATTGTAAACTGTATGATTTGGATGCATCACATAATAAAATCAAACGGATCAATGTAAACGCATTTGATGCAGAAAATGTTATGGAAATTTTGAATTTATCGAACAATCAAATTCATGAATTGCCAAAGGAAGCTCTCAACAAATTGACCAATTTAATTGAACTGAATTTGGCAAATAATCAAATAGCGGAAATTCCATCATTTCTTTTTTCAAAAAACGATCAATTGGAAATGGTCGATTTGTCATTTAATCAAATCAAGAAGTTCAATCAATCTACATTTTACGGCGATTTTAAAATAAAAAGATTGAATCTGTCGCACAATCAATTTAATTATTTTGATAAGCAAATCGGGAAAAATTACTTTTTAACTGATTTGGACATTTCATGGAATCATATTGATGAATTAAAATCAAATGCACTGAATAATCTACGTGAATTGAAGACTCTGAATCTTGAAAGCAATCCAATTAAAATCGTCGACAGCAAAACATTTGCGCAACTTGTGAAACTTGAATATTTGAATTTGGCAAATACATCATTGTCGACAATTCCAATGGGCACTTTTTCAACTCTACTCAATCTCATTAAACTTGATTTATCGTATAATTTCATCAATGTTTTGAATGGCGATGATTTTCCACCGTTTCCATCACATAATTTGGAAGAGATTTCCATTAAAAATTCACCAGTGGGAAAATTGAGAAATTTTCCACATTTAACTTTGTTCACTGTTAATTTCGCCACGATAAATGAATATCAACAAAATTGCTCATTCGCCATTGACAACAAAATATATGAACACTTGATACAACGCTTGGTGAACTGCGATTTTTTCTACACTACAAATTCTTTGAATGAAGAGGAACGTACTTGAAGTACGTTCAATAGAGAGAAGCAATGGAAATAATGACGAACGATCAATCATGGCATCTGGATCAGCTTTTAGAACTGTATTCAACGATCGAATCAACGAAAAAAGTCATCTTGATAAAAATAAATAAAACAAATTAGATGTCAAATTGATTGTGTTTGGTTCTCTTTGGACACTTTTTTATGGGACTTTTCATATTTTTTGGGATTATTTGACTTTTGGCATGTTTTTCGAAATTTACAATGTGAATTAGCAAAACCTCAAAGAATGTCTTTCTCTTTTTAATATAAAATAATTTGAACCAAATAAAATCATTCTAAAGGTCTGTATCATATGAATCGGACAAAAAAAGTTTTTATCGTTTGTTAAACTGATCTATACTCCAATTACGAAAGCTGTAACATGAACTCTAGCCAAAATATTGTTTTTATTTACAAGTTATTGTTGAATTACTTGCAAATAAAACTAATTTATTCATTATTTTGCTTTAAAAAAAACTTTTAGTCTTTTCACTTAGCTTTTTTCTTCTTCTTTATCGCGAATTATTTGTTGTTTGTGCACTCAAAATATGTGCATGACAATCGTTTTTTTAAAATAAAAACGATAATAAAAGCGTAAGTAATGTTCAATGAATAGTGTATTCAATTTTATTGGACATGTATTGATTCAGCAAACACACGAATCATCATTTGTTTGCAAAGATTAAGTTAAAAAGTAACGATTTTCTGGGAAAATATGTTTAATTTGTGTAAATTATTTTGCAACTGTTATTCTTTACTTATTATCGTCTCATTCGTTATTGTGGTTTTTTTTCGTACCCAAAGAATGACATAAAAGTGCCGAAATGTATTCAAATTTTTCTTTAACTTTAAATCGCATTTCTCAAAAGATACTGAAAGATCACATTTCATGTATGTAGAAACTGAATTTAAATCTTGGTCTTCACTGTATGTTCAAAAATCATTTTTTGATCAACAAAATACAAAGTACGTAAAGAATGAGAAAAAAATCGAAAAGTGTGAACATAAAGTAAAACAGAAATAGTTGCTTTTTTTGAAATTGTGGCAATATTTTTATTTCAGCACTTTTTTCAAATATTTCAATTTTAGCTGCTTCACCATTTTAACGACTGCATACATTTTTATGATTTGTCATTTATTTTGCTATTATTTCGCTTAATTTTAGTTCAGTTTTCAATTGTCATTGAACAAGTTCGGTTGTTTAAACAATTTTCTGAAAATAATTAGATATTCATCATTTGTTTGAAGGCAGATTTTCATAGACATATCAAACTGTTTCTAAGACATTAAAGAAAAAAGAATAAATCACTTTCCAAAGAGAAAGAAAAACTTTCCAAAGAGAAGAAAAAAACTTCCAGAGAGCAAAAAAAAAAAAAAATCTTCAATTGTGCACGAAAAACCGTTTTTTGTTTCTTCAAACCATGACAATTTTAAATTTTGCAGTAAAATGTGCAATATTTTGCATTTTAAGTGAATTTTTAGTGCATCGTGCTTGTTCAATTACATATTTGCCAATGCATTATTCGGTATACTGTGCACCCATGATTATTGTCTGTCCTGAAAATGAAATTGAGCCTCCGCTAAAACTTCAGAGTTTATTGAATAGTATGTTCTGTCGGCCATATGTACTTGAAATGACCATGAAAAATTGTCAGAAAAATACACAGAATTTCATTTTGTCAACATTTCCAAATCTTCAATCGGTTAACATAGAAAATGTCACGGATGTCACATTGCCCAGAATGGTTTTGCCAACATTGAGAAAATTGAACATTTCACATGGCAATCTCACTGAACTTCCATCATTGTGTTTTTGTTATAATCTCTACAATTTGGATGCATCACACAATAAAATCCAACAAATTGATGTTGACATTTTTAATTCTGGAAATGTTGTGGAAATTTTAAATTTATCGAACAATCAAATTCGTAAATTGCCACTGGAGGGAGTCAACAAATTTACCAATTTAATTGAATTGAATTTGGCAAATAATCAAATAGCGGAAATTCCATCATTTCTTTTTGCTTTAAGCGATCAATTGGAAATGGTCGATTTTTCATTTAATCAAATCAAGAAGTTCAATCAATCTACATTTTACGGCGATTTTAAAATAAAAAGATTGAATCTGTCGCACAATCAATTTAATTATTTTGATAAGCAAATCGGGAAAAATTACTTTTTAACTGATTTGGACATTTCATGGAATCATATCGATGAATTAAAATCAAATGCACTGAATAATCTACGTGAATTGAAGACTCTGAATCTTGAAAGCAATCCAATTAAAATCGTCGACAGCAAAACATTTGCGCAACTTGTGAAACTTGAATATTTGAATTTGGCAAATACGTCATTGTCGTCAATTCCAATGGGCACTTTTTCAACTCTACTCAATCTCGTGAAACTTGATTTATCGAATAATTTCATCAATGTTTTGAATGGTGACGCTTTTCCACCGCATCCATCATATAACCTGCAAGAGATTTTTATCGAAAATGTACCAGTGGAAAAATTGAGAAATTTTACACTGTTAACTTTATTAAATGATTGTTTAAAATTAACAACCCCGTTTGAATGCTCATTCGTCACTCAAAATGGAAATTTTTTCGAATCTAAAACAATGGTAAGATGTGATTCGTTCAAGAATTCAAATACTCCGATTGAAACTTCGGTGGATTTTATTTCAATAACGAGAAGCAATGAAATTGATGACGAACAATCAATTATGGAATCTACTACAACTGTTACTACTTCCACATTAAATAACGAAATAACCAATGAAGAAGATCATCTGATGGATGAGCAATATGTCCATGTTACAAAGGAGTATCTTCAACAAACAAATGGACAAATCGATTTCGTATCATCATTGGGTATCTTTATCATTTGCATTTGTATCGTTGTATTAGCCATCTTTTCCTATTCATTTTCAATTAATAAAAAATTAACAGCTCAAACCAAATTTGACAATATTGAAAAATGTGAAAAATGTTCAGATAAACCGGAATGTAATGTTGTAAATGCTTAAAGCAATTTTTTTCCCTCGGAAACAAAAAATGCGAAAATTCAATTAAATTTGATAATAACAACTTGAATGATTTTTATTAGTGAAAATAAATAAATTGTGATTCGATTTGTGTTTTTTGCTTTAAATTGATTTTGTTTTATCTTTTTTGGCAAATTTCTGATTTTCCAGAATTCAGCGATTTTTATTTTTATTTTTTTTAACTTTACAGACTCAATAAGTGAAGAAAATCTTGAAGAATTTCGCTCTCTTTAACGAAATAATATTAAATTTTTGACTTTTAAACAGTTTGAAGGTATGTATCCATTCTTCTAGATAAATTGAGAAAAAATGCTCTTTACAACTGATTGAATTTTGGGTAAAACTTCTATTCGCAGAATCGGAAAAAAACCAGGTTATTCTAAATTTTTCCGGCTTTTTCAGTTAAACAATATGAAATCCGTGAAACAATACGAACTTTTTCCACATATATTGCGGTCGCTTAGTTGCTATTTGCAAATTTTATTATTGAATCTTTTGCGGTAACCAAAAATTTATTCATTTCATTGCTTCAAATTATTTGCTTTTTTATTTCGTTTTTGCTTTTTCCTTTCATTATTTCATTGCATTTTTTTCATTTTCATTGATTCAAATGTTTTTTCCTGCCGTTCTTTCAAAATATCAAAGCGCACGAATTATTTGTAGCTTCTGAACTCATTTATTGACGGAAAATATGTTCATGATAAGCTGTAATTATGAAATACTTCAAATTGAATCTCTATTTCTAATCAACTGGAATATTTAGATTTATCGTTGCATTGATTTGATTGCACGCAAATATTCTCCCTCCGCAAAACACTTCAAACGATAGTTCAATGGGTTTGAAAGTACTGAATTTAACAAGAAACGAATTCGTGATTTTATCTTCAAATATTATTAAATGGAAGAATTTGGAATTCATTTCAACTCCAATGGCTTGCAATTCGGTTGATGATACATCGGAATCAGGAGGTGAATAATTGGTTTGCACAATTTAAAAGATAGAAAAATGATCTGTTTTCTACGCTTATTTTTGAAGAAATTAAGATATTAAATCAAATCTGCACATAATCTATTATAATCGTCCAGTGTACGTTTATAAACATGAACACATTGCAAATCGAAAAGGAGATAAAACTGTTATTTCTTCCAACATTTTTTGCTTATATAGTTTTTGATTTAATACAAAATGTAATGAACGATGACAAATATGATGCAAGTATGACAATTATTTTTTAAAATTCCATATTTTTTCTCATTGTAAACTAAATGCAAGTGGAGATCTAACAATTCAATCATGTAATTGAAGAATGACATGTTTACGAATTCTCTTTTGCTTGAAAATTTGTATTTTTCGAATTGTGGTTTGACAAAATTTCAATCTGGAACATTCGTTACTCGAATATACTTACAAAATTGTTAGATCGTACAATAAACTGAAGAAACCTGTTGGAAACGTTTTCGGATCTCAGTAAACTAGTTAAAATTTCTATCAATTTCTACAACCAATTGCGAAACTTTGACATTGTTTCAAAATTGAGTACATAAGATTTAAAAATTGTTGACGTCGATAGCAATCAATTCAATTGTTCCTATTACAAAAATTGAGTTTTAATTTGTTTCAGTCGCAGCATTTAAACCATATTTCAAATCGAATCAATTGTTCATTAGCCAATGAGGAAACGAATCTCTAATTCACAAGTGAAACGTTCAACTTTTCGTGAAATGAAAAAGTAATGAAAGGAGAAGGAAACCGAAAAGACAACAAACTAAAAACAAAAACCGACAATATCCATATCTATTTCAGAATACTCAACAAAGGAAAAGAATTCGATCATTCGCGATCTAATTTACATGAATTATCATGTTTTCGATGACTTGCGAAATCAATTTTGGGTTCAATATACTTGTGATTGAAATTGTTTGGAAGATCTTTCTTTGTCAATACAATCAGAATCGAAACTCAATTCAAACGATCGATAGAAGAGAATTTGTGGTTTCACATGAAGTCGAAATAACAATTTATGAAACCGTTCAATTTGATAAACAGTAAAAAATGCTGCTGAGCGTAAATGATATTGAAATCAGCAATGAGTTTTTTTTTTTTTTTTTGAATAAATAACATTTTCGCTTTGTTTTAATCATATTTAAATAGAATTTCGATTTTAAACCATTCTCTTTTTTTTTTATTTTTCCGCATATCCTCGAAAGACTCGTGAATCAATGACACTGTCAAGCGATTTTAAACAAGATTTGCTTTCTCAATATTGCACCTGAAATCTTCAGAAATGAAGTGCAATAAAATTCTACAAAAAATCTCAATAAAATTAAATTTAAGAAAATGTTTTTCATCTTTTGGAAAAATAGCTATCGAAATAGAATGTTATGTTCGAATTCCATTTAAAATTTAGTTTCAATCGATTTTTCGAACAATTTCTGATTAAGACACAGTTTTCCAATTATGATTTGATCGGAAATTGTTTCGTTTATTTCTTGTGCATCATTTGAATTTCAAATTTTTTATAAAATGTCCTTTTCTATAGTTAAAATAGTTGTATTGGATCTAAAGCGCTTGTCATCATTTTCATTTTGTGGTGACTATATATACTAGACTAATATTTTTCATATATGATCGTAGAAATAATGATTAAACTTGACAATGTTGGTGAATAAATGCCAACAATGCCATTTACTATTGTAACATCTTATCAGTTTTACTTGGTATAACTCCTCCTCCGAGGATGAAAATTGAGGGGGAAAAAAGACCGGTGAGAAGCCACCTCTATTATCTATAATCTCTGCTACGTAATAATATGTAATACATGATTGTTTTCACATTTCTTAATTTTCAATAATGAATTTTTAAGCTTCGATTATCATGTTTTCGTTAATTTCTCTTTAGTGTTAGGGTTTCATTGGCGTGAAGACTGTTTTGAGAATTTTAAACATCTTTTAAATCAAACAATTTAATTAATTTTTTAAATACGGTAACAGGTAATGGTCAAATGAACAGATCTCAGTCACATTTGCCAAAAGAATTTTTGCGTCAATCTTTTTTTATCCAACTTCAATGGCTATGTTTGATATTAAAAATTGCTGTTTTAGCACATTTTTTGATTTCTTCAAATTATATGTAGACTATTCAAAACATTAAACATACACTGTTTGGTTTTGTAGATTGTTAACTTATAAAGGAGAAATAAACAAATTATTCTTTCTTTCAATTCGATCAAATTTCGATTTGTTTGTAAGTTTAGTTTTCCATACAAACACTTATCGCTTTATACAATATAGACGTTTTTTTTTTTCATCAAAAGAAATGACGGTATTTCGTTTTAAAAACTGCAAATAAGTGAATGTAGGCGGGAACTTTTTTGCTGATGCAATTCATCGGTTCATGTTTATTATTTCGAGCAGCCAGTTTTTATCCGCACGTTTTATTTTCATTCTAGTATACTACATTTAGTTGGTGAGTTTAATTCACGCCAATTGTCCGCTAGATTGTCCGTTTTTATTTGTGCACAAATCATAAATTCAAGAAAATGAAAACGAAGTACGTGTGTCTAGTTTTACTGGCGTCAGCCATCAGTTACTCATCTTGTTCAACAAATTATAAATATATTGGTGATTGTTTTTATAATTGCAGTGACAACACAGCATTTGGTCAATACCCTTTAATGTTTATTTGTGTTGAAAATTTCGTTGATACAAATTTTTTTTCTGGTGATAATTGGTCGTACTGCTATAGTCAATACGGATTTTTTAAATACTATATCGGCAAAATAGACTTTAAAAATTGTGAATTCTCTGAAGTGCCGAAATTGGACTTTCATTATTACATCAATGTGCATAGTTTTAATATATCCAATCTGGGCATTGAATCATTACAACCGAAAACATTCAAAGGAGCAAAGAGTTTGATTTATTTATTAGCTGCAGGAAATAAAATCACCGAAATTCCCGCTGATTTATTCAAGGATGCTATTAATTTGGATTCATTCGACGTTTCAAATAATCAAATAAATCATTTCGATTCGGAAGCCTTTCCATTTGTAAATGGATTGAAGACATTAAATTTAAACAGCAATAACATCACTACATTTTGCGATAAACAATTCAATAAATTGAATTTAATGACATATTTGGTTATGAAAAGCAATCAAATTACAAACATATCAGCAAATTTATTCGGTCAAAATACGAAATTAACCTTTTTGGATTTATCATGCAATCAAATCGACTACTTTGATCCAAATGCATTTTCTGAAAGCAATAATATAAATTTTCTGGACTTATCACATAATAATATCAAAACAATTCTTGTTAATACATTTCAAAATCTCAACAAATTGGAAAAATTATTTATGGCGCATAATAAAATTATTGAAGTTCCATCATTTTGGCTACACAAAATGGAAAAACTCCGTGAAATAGATTTGATATCAAACAAAATAAAAACAATTGACTTCTTCGCATTTTCTGGGGCATCAAATTTGGAAAAACTGATTTTGGCCCATAATGAAATCACCGGATTGAATCAAGAAATGTTTGATTCACGCAACAATATAACATATTTAGATGTTTCGTTTAATCGTATCAAGTCTATAAAAACAGATACAATGAAAATGTTTCAAAATTTAGTGCATTTTGATATATCATATAATCCAATTATGAAATTGGATGATAAAATACTTTCGAATCTTGCTAAACTGAGAAATTTGTATTTATCTCATTGTGATTTGACGAACATTTTACCAGGCACATTCTCTGCTCAAATAAATTTACACCGATTGGATTTGTCAAAGAATAAATTGAAAAAACTTGATGCAAACGTTCTTGCCGCACAGTCAACTCAATTTGAATTTCTATCGATTGCATATAATCAATTGCAAGAATTCGAAATTGTCTCGAAATTCAGTACTTCAAGCATTAAAATTATTGGTATCGATAGCAATCAATTCAATTGCACTTATCTTAAGAAACTATTTGAAACGCTCACACCAAAAAATTTTGACGCAATTTCAAATCGAATCAATTGTACGTCGACAAATGAAGAACCGGATTCTGAGATTACAAATGAAGCATCCACCTTTTCATCATCATTCGACGAAAAAGTGAAAGATGAAGAAAAAGTAAAATTAAAAGAAAAAGGAAAAACAAACGTAAATGAATATAATAATGTAGATACAGTAACCGACATATCCATCTCTGAAGTAACAATAAAGAAAGCAAGTTTGACCAATGAACAAATAACAACGCAAAATTCTGAGCAGATAAAAAAGACGAAAATCATTTATCCGCATTTCCAGTCATTGATGAACAATCAAGAGAAACATCATATGGCAGTTAGCGCTATTCATGATGACCTAGTTTCAATGAAAAATAATATGTTCATAATAACATGCGTGATAATTTTCGCATTCAATATACTTGTGATTGCAATTGTTTGGAAGATCTTTCGTTGGCGATACAATGAAAACCAAAACTCAATTCAAATGATCGATAGAAGAGAATTTGTGGTTTCACATAAGGTCGAAAATAACAATTATGAAACTATTCAAATTGACAAACAATGAAAAAAAAAAAAATGCAGATGAACTTAAATGCCAGTTTTGTTCATATATTCAGGTAATTGCCTATTGAAAATTACAACGAGTTTTCTTTGAATGAATAAACAATATTTACACTTTGATATGATTATATTTATATCAAATTTAAAAATTTTTTGAATTTTTTTAATTTTTAACAATTTTCTCATTTTTTTATTCATCCACAGATTCTCAAAATACATATTCTTGGATGGAAACTATTTGGAGATAAATTTCTATTCATCAAACTAAACCAGAGAGGTCTTTGCCAATGAGGAAAAAATGTCTGTCAGATTCTACAAAAATGCATCATAAAATTACATTTAACGATACATTTGTCATTTTTTGTTTTCATTTTGAAATGACATTTTTCTTCATTTATTTATTTATTTTTTTTTTTTTTTGAAGATTTTTTTTTGAAAATTGAAAATGAAATTGTTTCATTCGTTTCTTGTTTATCATTTGAATGTTCAACTGTTCAAAAAGTGTTATTTTCTAAAAAATGAGTTGTATTGAATTTAAAACGTTTGTTATCATTATTGTTCCGTGGTACCTCTGTGAATATTTTTGATATTACTAATATCATATTAGATTGAATAAACAACATAAATCAGAGCTCTTTAAGTATGAATGTTTCCAATTTTTTTTCTTTTTTTTTCAAATGAAATTTTGCTGAAATAAGTGATGAATTTGCACATTCACACCCAAAGGCTCACAAGGTAGTGAATGAATGCCAAAAATTCCATTTTTTATTATATTTTATCAGTTTTATAGATTTGGAATAACATGGTATTTTCTGTATCACAACCTAGTAAAACTGCGCAACATAATCGCGAAATAATCCATTTTTCTCCTCAATCCATTTTATGTTCATTTCTTTTTTTTTTTTGTTCTTTGTTTATTCTTCTTTGTTCTTTATTCTTTATTCTTAATTTCCAAAAATTCTTCTGCTTATCAGTTCAATGTAAAAATGTATTTAACGAAACACAGATTTCAACCACATCAACAACAATATTTGCCAAAAAAAAATTTGCGTCAATTTTTTTTTTTTTTTTCAAATTTAATTGCTCTTATTGGTTACTAAACTTTGTAATGCAAAATGGATTTAATTTATTTTCGATTTCATTGCATTTAAACGCTATTTTTCACATTACTGCGTACATTTATTTATAATATGAATTATAAAGTATGCAAAAATGTCAACACCATACAAAACAAATTACATAAACATAAATATTGTTTCATAGTGGACGACCGAAGATGTGTGATTGCGAATTTTTTTTCTCCTTTTTTTTGTGCAATAAGAATGAGAACGAGTCGCTAGCCTCACTTTTGCTAATATGAAGCTCGAATAACGCTAATTTGCTTAGTATTGGAAATGATTACACCATTCAAATTTTGTATACGGTTTTGTTTCTTTAAGAAAACAACTCCTACGCCAGTATGTTATCGAAGCACCAAATAAACAAAAAAAAAAAAAAAAAAAAAAAAAAACGGGAGCATATTTCCGCTGATGCATGAATTCATGATTATTAAGTCGATCAGGAATATTTTACCCGTACATTTTTTGACTTTCACTTTAGTTGGTTACATTTCATTGGTTGATGAAGTTCATTCCAATTGTTTGATTCGTTCATTTACTTTGCTACTCTGCATAAATCCTAAATTCATTAAAATGAAAACCAATTTCATTTGCCTAATTTTATTGACATCAGCCATCAGTTACTCATTTTGTTTCAAAAAGTATAAATATATTGGTGATTGTCATTATAATGACGATGAAATGCACAGATATTATGATTTATTGTTCATTTGTGTTGAAAATTTCACCCAAACTAATTACTTCGATGATTCTTGGTCCAAGTGTTCAGATCAATACGGATTTTATAAAAACAATATCGGCAAAATAAATTTTAAAAATTGTGAATTCTCTGAAGTGCCCAATATAAATTTCATGTATTATAAAAATGTGTACAATTTCGATATTACAAATCTTGGAATTGAATCATTAGAACCGGAAAAATTCAAAGGAGCAAATGAATTAAAATATGTATCAGCCGCAGGAAATAAAATTGCCGAAATTCCAGCCGATTTATTCATGGATGCTGTTAATTTGGCTTCATTCGACATTTCAAAAAATCAAATAAACTACTTTGATTCGGAAGCATTTCCTTATCAAAATGAATTACAGGCACTGAATTTAAGTATGAATAATATGAGTGAATTTTGCGATGAACAATTCGATAAATTGAATAAAATGACATATTTGTATTTGAGCAATAATCAAATTACGAACATAACAGCAAATTTATTCGTCCAAAATACAAAATTGATCAATTTGGATTTGTCATTCAATCAAATTGATCACTTCGATGCAAATTCGTTCTCTGCGACCAATGATTTAAGAGATTTGAATTTAACTCACAACAATATAAAAGCAATTCAAGTTAATACATTTCAAAATCTGTGCGTATTGGAAAAATTAAATTTATCACATAATCAAATAGTTGCAATTCCATCATTTTGGCTACACAAAGTGGAAAAAATCCGTGAAATTGATTTGACATACAATAAAATATCAAAAATTGATTCTTTCGCATTTTCCAGTGCATTAAATTTGGAAAAATTGATTTTGGCACATAATGAAATCACCGGATTAAGTCAACAAATGTTTGATTCACGCACCAATTTATTGTATTTGGATGTTTCATTTAATCGTATCAAATCAATCAAAACAGATACAATAAAAATGTTCGATAATTTAGTGCATTTAGATTTGTCTAAAAATCCACTCATGAAATTGACAAATAAAATGTTTACGAATCTTGTTTTGCTTGAAAATTTGCATTTGTCCAATTGTGGTTTGACTAAAATTCCACCTGCAACATTTGCTGCTCAAACAAATTTACAACGATTGGATTTATCGCACAATAAACTGAAGAAACTTGATGGAAATGTGCTCGGATCTGAATCATCTCAGTTGAATTTTCTATCAATTGCAAATAATCAATTGCGAGATTTGAATATTGTTTTGAAATTAGATACAACAGATTTAAAAATTGTTGGCATCGATAGCAATCAATTCAATTGTTCCTATTTTAAAATGATTTTTGAATTAATTCATCCAAAACATATAGACGAAATTCCAAAACGACAATGTAGTTCAATAAATGAAGAACCGGATTCTGAGATCTCAAGTGAAACATCCACCGATTCCACATTCAATGAAGAAGAAGTAGAAGGAGAAAAAGTGGAAGAAAAAATGGAAGAAAAAATGGAAGAAAAAATGGAAGAAAAAGAGAACGAAGACAAAGAACTAGAAATAACAACAGACATAAACATTTACGAAGTAACAACGTCGCAAACAAATTCAACCGGCAAACAAGCAACAAAGCAAAATATAAAGACGATAAAAAGGACGGATGGCATTCATCCGCTTTTGCAAGAATCAATGACCAAACAAGCACATCATATCACAGTTCATGCCATGCATAATAACGGTTTAATGCGCGATGATTTGGTTTTAATGAAGAATTACATGTTCATAATAACATGCGTAATGATTTTCGCATTCAATATACTTGTGATTGCAATTATTTGGAAAATCATTCGTTGGCGATACAATCAGAATCGAAACTCAATTCAAATGATCGATAGAAGAGAATTTGTGGTTTCACATAAGGTTGAAAATAACAATTATGAAACTGTTCAATTTGATAAACCGTAAAAAATCCGGATAAGCATCAAAATCAGTCTTGATGTTTTCAGGTAAATTAACTGCTGAAATTAGTAATGTATTTTACTTTGAGTAAATAAATAAAATTTCTGCTTTGTTTCAATCACATTTGAATCGAATGTTGATTTTAAACAAATTTATCGTTTTTTCTTTTTATTCCCGCAGATTCTTAAAATATTCGTGGATGAAAAACCCAAAATCGCTTATTTGGACTAAATTTATTTTCTCAACATTGTACCGAAGCAAAAGACTACACCCAGAGTAATTTGACAGCGAATATTCCAACATTTTGTTTAAAATGTCATATTTCCAATGAAAATTGTACAGTTTACAGCTATGGTTGAAATTCTGTACATGGCAGATTTGTTTGCATTAATATTACCAATGCATTTGCGTATTTGGTTGTAAATGTGACATTTCGATTGCGCGCTCAAGCGAGTTGGTATTAGAGCAAACAAATCTGTCATGTGGATTTCCAACCATGGTTGAAAAACTAACAATTTTCGTTGGAATTAATATGAACTACACGTAGGGATGTTCAAATGACAGATACATTTCTGTGGGTATATGCAAGAAAGAAATGTCAAACAAATTCTACAAAAAATCATTATAAAATTATATTTAAAGGAAACGTTAGTCATGTTGTGGAATTTTATATTCGATTTCCATTTAAAATTCAGTTTCATTTTATTTATTTTTTTTTTTTTATCATTTTCTGATGTATAAGCGACATTCGTTTTTTTTTATTTGTTCGATATCTGTAATTTTTACGTTCATTTTTTGTTTATCATTTAAATGTTCAACTTTTGGAAGAAATGAATTTATTGGATTTAAAACAATTGTAAGGCAAATAATTTCTTGGACAGTTGTCATTATATTTACTTTTTGGTGACTTTCCGATTTTTTTTTTTACAGTCAATCAAGCTCTTTTGGTGGACTGTAAGTATTAATGTTGAAAATTAAGTAAATACATTTTGCTCGTTACTACTTAATTATACACAAAGTCATGTTAAAAATTGACTTTTTTAACAACTTTTATTATTTCAACTTTAATTCTATTCTGTTCTGGAAAGGTAATATGAATTTTTCCCTATTTTTTAGTATTTACATGAAATTAAACATAACATATTATACATAGTTTTAATTAATTTAGACAGAGTGTAACAACACAAGTCCATTTGGCTTTATCCAACCGTCTGGCTGTTCACTGTACTTTTGAATATGTGTAAGAATTTTATGTCGTCTATTGTTTCGCTTTTTATATTGTCATGTCGTTTCTGGAAGGATACAAGTAATTAGTGTGACAGCTGTCAGTACTCAAGTGCTAATGGCTTTTTGTACTTAAAGTCATAACTACCAAAAAATCTTCTACTGCACTTTCTGCTAATTACCTTAACATAATACCAACAAAACAGGATCTTAAGTGAAAAATCTTAACAAAGTAAAATGTTCTTCATTTCATTATTGTTTGTGAACTGATTCAGTTGTGTTCATTGTTTCAGTGTGTAAATTTTGTTTCAAATTAAAATGAAGTATACATTGTGTGTATTATTATTATTCATTCCAATAATTTGTGCATCAATTCGATTGATTTCACCGGTAAAACGTCAATACATCAACGATTGTTATTATTCAAATGGCGAGATATATTTTGTTTGTGATAAAATTTTACACAAATCATATATGTTTGTGAATTCTTATCTTCAAGATTGTTTGTATTGTTCACGGTATGGAAATTGTTATATGACTGATGAAAATGTATCTATCAAAAATTGTGAAGAACCAATATTCGAAACAGACATTTTACAAAATATTCATAAGATTGGTCGATTGAGTCTATCCCAAAGTGGCATAAAATCGTTAAATTTAACAAATTTTCTTACAAATAAACGCTTGAAAATATTCATTGCATCGCACAATGAATTCAATGAAATTCCATCTGATTTGTCAATGAAATTTGCAAATCTGAACAACATTGACTTTTCATTCAATAAAATTAATAAACTAAATATCGATTTATTTGAAAATTTAACAGCGTTAAACAAATTAAATTTATCATTCAATCAAATTAGTGAGATTTCTGCCAATTTATTCAGTCAATGTGACAATTTGTCGATTTTAGATTTGTCAAACAACATAATTAATCGATTCGATGGCGAGGCATTTTCAACTAAAAATCAATTGAAATTTTTAAATTTTTCGAGAAATAACTATAGTGATTTCGATGTGAAATCTTTTCGAAATTTGAATGAATTGAAGCAATTGGTGTTATCCTATAATCATATTATTGAATTGCCATCGTTTTTATTTCGAAAAAATAATAAATTAATCGATGTTGATTTTTCATACAATCAAATTCAAAACATTGATGATTTCACATTTGCCGGCGATTTTATTTTGGAAAAATTGAATTTATCACATAATCAAATCGAATATTTTAATCGAAATGATTATGTAAATTTTTCACAATTAATCGATTTGAATCTATCATTTAATCGCATTTCAGCCATCAACATAAACACTTTTCAAAATCTTGAAAATCTTGTATTTTTAGATTTGTCGTATAATTTTATTACATTTTTGAGCAATATGACATTTCAAAATGACATACATTTACAATATTTGAATTTATCTCATAATAATCTAACCGAAATTAAAATCGGAACATTTTCATATCAATCGAAATTGAATGTATTGGATTTGTCGCATAACAAATTAATGATTTTATCATCGAATTTCTCTCCAATGCCATTGATTTATTTGAAATGGCTTTTAATTGGAAACAATCAATTGCGTGAACTTAACGGATTTACAAGTGCATTTATGCCAAATGCCACAATTATTGGCATCGATCAAAATCAATTCAATTGTTCGTATTTGAATGCATTTTTTAAAATGATCACATCGAAACATTTGGAAATGATTTCAACACGAATTGAATGCAATATGGACAATAAACGGTCTGAAATATTTACAAAGGAAAGTGAAACGAAATCAATTAGTTCAAAACAATCTTCAAATAAATTTCTTTCTTTGAAAAATGTCATTTCAACTTCGTCTGCAAAAATTGCTCAACCATTCCCACCGATGAAAACGGAAAAAAATCATAATTTTATCAATGGAAATGATTCTAATTTTGAAGATTTATCAAGAAATTTGCATTTAAATTTAAATAAAATCGAAATATATCTTATATTGTTGGTATGTGTTGTACTGATTGGGTTCATTATCATTGGCCTTATTATCGGCTGGTTGTTATGTTTACGTTTTCGAAAGACTGAGAATGCAAATGTATTCTATAGGCAAAATGATGTCCGGTCACTTGACCAACAAACAATGGCATCGTGGATGTATTAAGAAACATTTTGGAGGTAAGTGTTTGGTTGAAAAATAAATAAATATTTCTATCTTGAGAATTGAACAATCATTTCATGCTATTGTTAAACAGTCAATCATCAATTTAGAAGAATATTCCGAGCGTTTTTTTTTTTTTAATTCAATAACAATTTCTACTTTTGTTTCCAATAGATTTTGACCAATGTTTCAAAGACAATCCATAAAATTGAATCGAGAAAAGGAAACCCGAAATTAAATTTCACAACAGACTTTTGACGAGAAACGAAATAAAAGGAGCAATCTCATCTGATTTGGACACCATATTATTTAGCTTAATTCAAAGTTTTAATTTTCATCTAACAAACGACTAATTCCAAAACATTTGTTTTCATATTTTTTTTGATCGATTCTTTTCAATTTAGAACACATTAACTTGAATTCATTCTGAACTTAAATAAAATATAAATTGTCAAAAATAAAATTAAAATAAAATAATAAATCAGCAATTAAATATCAAAATTACAATTGTTTTCCTTGAAATAAAATCTCTTCATGGACCCAGTTTTCAAGTAATGCGAAGTATTATACTGTGTGCTTAAGTGGAAAGTTGCTTTCTAATGAGCTTTTTTGACGCATCACAATTACAAATACAAAAAACTGTGTGCGCTCAGTTCTCTGTATTTCGTGCGCTCTGTTCTTTGTAAGGCGTGCGCGACACCGACACTGTATAAGACATCGTTTGAGTAAATGCAGCAAAATATTTCAAATAGAAAAATTATTCAATGGATATATATATGCGATACTGCATTAAGGTAAATCTCAATGTCAATGAAAAAAGGGCCTTTGCTATTTTGTTAAAGTTATGCTCTTTCGAAACCATAGCTAAACATTTTTTTGCGTTTCAATAATGAAATCAGTTTGAGTTTAATTTTTCCGTTTCGATTGTAAAATTCGCTTTTACATAAATCATACATTTTTCACTGTTGATTAATGCCGAACGTTAAATTAAAAATTGAATTGAATACATCATAGAAGATTCATCCGATGGAGAAAAATTAAAAAACATCGTTAAGTGTATGGATTGGTGTTAAATAAATATATGGTTGTCACGAAAATTTCAATTCAAATTTTCCAACGAAATATAATGCCCCAATTTACCATGTTCAATTTTAACGAAGGTCAGGCCAGTTCATTTCTAATTTAACTGACGTGTCACAATATCTCCTTTGAATATCTTAATAAAAAATATGATAAAGCTAATGATTCTTGCGAGAAATAGAGCAGATGAATTTTTGAAAAATAACGTAAACGTAATTTCTGTCGAAAATATTCAATTTGATTTTACTTATTGTAATTTATACGTGTAACATAATAAATGTCTTGATTACGGAAATAGTAAATAAACCAGGTTAGTAGTACTAACTTATTAAAATTACGTTAAAGAAGATTTTCTCAATGTGGAAGGAAACATATTGATAAATTCATTAAGGAAGATATAATGTATGATTATTCACATTTTCAAAATGCTCAATGCCAATTGTAAAAAATTACAAGTCTATTCGAATTTATCGAGATGGATTTTCCATCGACTTTTATGAAAAAAGTATAAAAGTATAAAAATTAACTGAAAAATATCATGTACAATTGCAGAATGGTTCTTTGGTATTTGATGTCCCACTTTTTCATTTTCAAAAAAGTCAACTGACCTACAATTTTCCTGATATGTTTAAAAAGCAATTTTACTGACGTGTCGAAAGAAGCAATATCTTCTCTGGAATATATTTGTACAGGAAATAATGATTCCTATTAGACATAATGATACTTGAGAGAAAAAACAGATGAGTTGTTGGCCAGATTGTTGATAAATAAGACGATGGGGCAAGGTAAACGTAATTTATGTAGAAAATATACAATTTGAATTTTAGCGCATTAAACGAGCAGCAGTAAACAATCTGGGTTAATATCAATACACACAATGTTAACGAAATTGTCCACAATGCTGCGGCATAATAATGATAAATTATTGGAACAATCGAAATATTTTGTCAGTTGAGATCTAACCTTCGAATATAGCGACACGTTCTAAACAAATTGTTTGAAGAAGAGAAAAAAGCGAAAAATTCCAAAATGAAAGTTGAGCCGCTTCTTTCAAAACTCCAACGTCTACACACATTAGCTACATTGCCTGAAAATGATGAAGAAGAAAACAGTTCAAAGCAGAAAATTATACCTCTTTTAACAAATCGATGGGCATTAATTTGGTTGTGCTTGTGTCCTGCAGACCAAACAACGAATAAACCGCAAAAATGGGCATACATTGCATTTGCATTGACAGTTTTAGTTGCAAATATCATAATGCTTTGTGGATGCATAGCTTTTGTATTGAAATATATTTCAATCGATAAAGAGTCATGCATTTATGCATTAACGTCAATTACATACCTTGCAACTACAATATACACGATCATCACAACATTTTTCCTGCGAAAAAAGGTTAATGACATTTTCGATGGTTTGGCTGAGATTTACAATGCAAGTAAGAATTCATAAAAAAGTATCAAACTGAATATGAATGTGAACAGTGAACAATATCGTAAGCGTTAATTTTATTCCTTATTATGTCTATTTAGCTGAAAACGATAGTTCTTTCAAATTCATAATTGAGGCCAACGATAAAAGCGAGTATATTTGGAAGAAGTACATATTATATGTTATTTTTGGGTTTCCAGCGAGCATGGCTATGACGACTGTTTTATCAATTTTGTATTGCTGGTTGAAATATGATGAAATTGATGTTGATCATTTGTATCATCCAACGAAACTCGTGTAAGTAACAATTCCAATTCAATGATTCAACAATCAAATCATTAGCATTGAAATGCTTTTCCCATTCGCAATAGTTTACCATGGAATCAAAAAACCCTAATTGGATATTTTGGCGAAATGTGTTTGAACTTTTTGATTGGTCCCGCTGTCTTTATACCGACCGGGGCATTTGTTTTACTATTTGTATCGCTGTCATTGCATTTTCGTGCATTTGCCAAATTCTTTCAACAATTAGTCCACCGAGTGCATGATCGTCGGGCAAAAGTTGCTGAATGTCTATGCAAAATTATTAATTTTCATAATATGACCAAAGAGTAAGTTATGCAGAAATAAAAGAGACATTCATAATTTCAAACATTTTCTGACATTTAATTGTACCGAATTTATATTAACCAATTTTGTCATTTGATTTCAGATGGTTTGAGAAAACAACCAAAGTCTTCAAGTATATTATTTCAATTCAATTAACTTGCAGCTGGTTTGGGTTTGCTTGTTTAGTTTTTAATTTGGACTTGGTACTTTAGTTTTTAATTTGGACTTACGCATAAATATTTTCGCATCGCAAAAATTTAATGACATTTCCTTTATGTTTAGCAATCACAAGAGCTTGATTACAATATATGTAATCTTTCAATTTGTGTCATTCAAGCGGCATTGACATTATTTTTTTGGTGTTATTATGGGAAAATGACAACTGATAGGTACAACTGGTTGAGAACTTTTCTGTTTTTTTTTTTTTTTTTTTTTGTATAATGAAATACAAATTTTTGAATATTTTTAGTTTCAAAGAAATGGCCGATTGTCTGTATCATGAATCGCAGTGGCATAGACTCCCTCTTGAATATCAAAAATACTTTATTCTTATGATACAGAATGCACAAAGACCCATCGAATATAAAGGTATTGGCGTTGCTGTTTTGAATTTGGAAACATATTGTAAAGTAAGAAAAGTGTACAAATTACAATCAAACTGAATAAATTGCTATAAATGATGATCTTTATTTCAGATGATGAATGCAGTCTACTCATACTACATGACCTTTAAGGACATCACATCTTGAACCAGAATTTCGTACAATTCGCAATTTTTACAATGTTTTCAAAACTAGTTGAATGTTACACATTATTTCTTTGATTGTGAATGACACTTTGCATGTAATTGTTTATCTTTTTGCCTCTTTTTGTATGGTAATCCATGTAAGATAACCGCCAACTTCAAGTTCAATCGACCTAGTGGTACGCTACAGTTTTCGGTTTCTGAGTATGGTCGTGGCGTCATCCTAAATTCGCGATGGCTATTATATAAAAGCTTTTCGAAACAAAAATTTGCACATAATTTTGCAATGCGTATAATTCACATATGCGATAACCCGTTCATAATGCTTTTGATATTAAGACTATAATTTCAGTCGACAGGTTTTTCAAATGTACGTTTAATTGTAATTGATTTTTTGTTTGTTTGTTGTTGGTATTGCTTTTGATATTGTTCATTTCGCTTGTACATTTTTCACATTATTATTTCTGACTTCATTTGCTTCATTTTCGCTATAAATCAAACGTAATTCACACAAAATGCAACAAATAATAAATAGATAAAATATTTATTTTACTATTTATTTCGAACACAATTCAAATTCCCATTTCTTCCTCGGCGAGATGAGCGGTCTATTTATAAGCAAACATCATTCGAATGATTTGAAATTGTTAGTGTATGAAATTCTATGAAAATACTATGATTGAATAATGCCTAATCGGTAAAGTCTGAAGGCGTTCATATTAAATAGAACGCAAGTGTGCTGCTCGCTATTTGTTTCCATATAGAATAACTCTTTTCCTCCTCATTCCCATACCTCTCCTTCAAATTTAATATGCTCTGAAAACCTAAGCGCGGGCTACAGACGTAATTTTGAGGTGTCATTGAAAATCACCACACAAAGTGGTGCGTCTACAGCGCAAAAATATTATAATGTGGTGAATTGCAAACGAACCACATTTAAATAATTTTGCAATATGAACGCACCACAATATTGGTGATTTTCAATGACAGCCCAAAATTGTGGTGCTCAAATGTAAATTCAGTGTGTGTGAATATCGAGTAGTCCACGACTGGGTTTTCAGAGTGCATGTACCGTACATGATGTACGTTGTACAATATCACTTAATATTGTCTCTTATAGACTATGAGCTCACTTTGGTTATTGTGATTATAAGAATTTGGTTCACCACTAAAAATCAATCATTCTATACTAGAATTGTGACTACAGCTTCATCTTAAAATTAACTAAAACAATTTATAAACGAATATGAGTTTGTAATAAAGTCTCATTAACTCACAGGACATCTTGTTTTTTATTTATTGTTATAGTTTTCAGACATAAAATCAATTTTTAAACAAGCTCTTGGAGTATATAACCTGCAAAATAATCATAAATTGTTGACCTATGTTGATAGTAATTCTAATGTTGATAAAATTCCATCAAGATAACAAATGAATTATGAGTTTTAAAATAAAAATGTTCAAATATCACTAGAGAGTTAACAAACAACCTAGGGGGAAATATCTCAAAACAAATATTCAAATTTGTTCCAAATATTGCAAATGCAGTGCAAATGTTGCAAATATGGAGCAAATGTTGCAAATATCTGCAAATATTTTTTTGAAAATTGACAATACATACAAACACATTTCACAAATATACAAGTTCTCGTTTGTATTGTGAATGGTCCACAGATCAGCTGTCAGTGTATGTGCATGTTGTGGTATTGTATCTCGATTAATCACAAAAAGTGTATAATGCTATTACGCATAATTTTATTCAAATGTAAGAATGAGAAAGAAACAGGAACATATTTTTGACACAGATAATACATAAATATTTAATTATTTTTACACATAATCAATTTTTATTTAATTATTTTTACACATAATCATCTAATTTATGTTTGTTCGTTTAAATGGCACTTAACGGGGAGACTCACATACAAATGTACAGGGCTATATAGACTGCTTACCAGGGTAGCATGGGTGTCCATTGTCCAATCCCTAGCTCATTACTTAAATAAACATTTTATTTATAGAAAAGTTACAATGAAAAAAGAGAATTTATTCAAAAGTATACAATTTTGTTTCATGGAAAACTATTTTTGTTTTTTTTTTTTTTGCTTTTTTAATAAAATAATCGTAAAATTAGTTCATAATTCTTCGTCATGTGTTTGAATTGTTCGAAAAAATTCGAGAGAATTGATGCTTAAATCGAAATCTTCATTGTTATCATATGTTTCTTCACGTTTTATGCAGATAAAATTAAAATCCGTTTCGCCGATTGCCCATTTTGTAGCCAAAAAAACATTTTCCTTTACATAAATGGTGATTTTTTGAGCGTTGTCGATTAATTGTCGTTCTCTGTTCAAAGCGACTAAATCGATCACTTTTGTTAGTGCCGAAAAATGTTTTCCAGATTCCAAATTTGTTGCATTGATTGTACGCAATTGTTTCGCTTGACAAATGAATGGTATAATATTGTCAAAAGATGCTGTCTCAAAATGGATACGTTTAAGTTTTGTCAGTGTTTGTGGCAATGATTTTAAATCAAAAATGTTATTGATATTTCGAATATAAACATCTCGTAAATTCGTTATCACTGACAATGTGATCTGATCACAAATTGATAACGCATGTAATTTTACAATTGAATCAATCGATGACAATTTATCGATCAATGCTTGGCTTATTTCACATAAATATAATTTTAAATATTTAAAAAATTGTCGAACATTCAGTATTAACAACAAATGATAAAATGCATCAATCATTTCTCGTGTACTAATAAAAATGGCCAAACTATCTAAATTGATGTTTATGTTATTTAGCGTATGTTTGTTTACCCAAAAACACATTGCTTCAGTAGCAAAATGTCGAATATTTGAATTTAATTCAAGAAATGTCATAATATATTCGATACAAATTGAATCACGTGATGGATTAAAAAAGAAATATTCTAAATTTGGATAATTTCGCTGTAAAAAATCTTTATCAATATCACATAAATCAATGTATAAATGTTTAACATTTGGACAAAATGTCAACAATGATCGATAAATGCGGCCAAAAAATTTACATTCAACAATTTTTAACGTTTCCACATTTAACAAACAATCTTGAATGCATTCGATTTTATCTTTTGTCATTTCAATATAACAAAATTCTATTTGTTTTAACCAAAGAAATTTTATGCGATTATCAATGATGCGAATGAAATGGTTTTGTTTTTTTAATTTAATTTGATCATGATAAATTGCTAAATTATCTAGTTTGGCATTGTAACCAAATGGAATTTCAGTGCAACGCATTTTACGACGTAAACAATAACCGGCCACTTCTTGCAATCGATGACACGTTCCACCAATATTCAGTAGATCTTTTAGCGATAAATAATCGAATATTTTTGCAAAACAAGCATTATTCAATATGAGAATATTCAATGTTTGCTTCGAAACATTGACAGATGTAACGCTACAATATTGATTTTGTTCAGTATTTTGTTCAGCACAGATGAGATGTTCCATCAATTCCTGGTTTTGGCAGTTTCTATTTCTGCAATGAGAAGAAAATGTTGTGGTTGAAGGGGATTGAGTTCTAGTTTTAATTCATTATTTAATACAATTGTTTGAAAAAGATAAATAGTTAGTTTGAAAAAATATTGGGAAAGAAATTGTTTTTTGTTTGAAAAATATTGTACATTCCAGTTTTTTCTGAAATTTATCTTCGTTTTATTCATGTGATGACGAATCATACGAGCTCTAAATCATAACATATTTTGGAAAGATAACATCTACGATTTAACCAATGCTATATCAGTGTGTTTAAGTAAGTCTATAGTTATCGCATAACATTATATACATATATAGTTATCTGACCTCATGAATCACATGGCTCATTTTGAATTAGTCATAGAATATTGTTGAAATTTTGTTGAATTCAAATGAAATTATTGACGTATAGTAATATGAATGAGATGGAATTTGAATCATAGTGGTGCACAGGGTAGGTGAAGCTCGGAAGGTCATCACCACCCTCTACCTTTAAATGGTCTTTCGAGACCTTCCCCACTGGATGTAACATTCACATTTTTGTTAAGCAAAAAAGATTTTCTTCTTCTTCTAGATTCTCATTTTCGGAAATTTCAGAGTTAAAAAAAAAAAAAATTTTAATTTAAACACAAGACCATTGATAACATCCAGAAAGTTCAAACACGTTTAGTGATATAAAACGTTACTTAAATAAATCAATTTTATTATTTAAAAATGACTAAATAAATTAATGACATTTTCACTTAAAACTTCGACCCATTTTTTTTTTTATTCTTGAGATTTTTCTATATTTTCGAATGAATTTATCACTTTTTAAATAAGCATTTCATTTTAAAAGTCAAATTTTATATTTATCAAATGAAGATTATATATTGAGGGTTTCAATTATAACTATTGCGTCTGACGGCTCTTTTTGACAAAATTTGACTCATGATTTCGTTATTTTTTCATTTAAATTTCAATTTATTTCCACAGAATTATTTCAATTTTATGTTAAATTTGTTGTTGAAACAGTCAACTCATTATGCTATTGCGATAGGATTTGCTGTTTAGTAGCTATTATCATATTATTATTATCATTCATCTTGTTGCTGGTGATGATGATGATGATGATGATTGATTGTTGATGATTGATGTTTGATTTTTGATAATAATTGATAGTGGTATTCTAATAACACATAATAAATAGGACTTACTAAATAGCAAATCCAATAGAAATAGCTAAATGAGTTGAATGATTTTTAAGTATTGATATATGCATTGGCACACAGGAAATTCTCTCACTATTTTTCACTCAATTGTCTAATTTGTTTTTAAACTAACAACATCTTATAATAAATGAACTTACAAAACTGAGTATATATTCATTGATATTTGTTTGAGAAACATTTTTGGCATGAAGGTAAGTTTGTCCAGAAAACGATGTTCAAATGTGGTTTTTTCCTTTATTTATTTTCTTTATTGATTTATTTCAAGTGTATTTTCACATGAATTGTTTTTTTTTTCAACTATTTAGAGTTCAACTGTTACTGACCAACAACAGAGAACGAATAACAAATAACAATGACATTGATAACATTTATGAGCAGTTAGAATGCAAAAAGTCGGAGAGGGTGAGTTTGATTGTGCAAAGCCAAGAGATTAAATTTGAGAGTGTTTACAATCAACAACGATAATAAAGAAAAAAATCGAACGAATGAGACGATAATTCATTCAAAGTGCCATTCACAACCAAAATAACAATGTGTTGCATTCAAATAGTTTTGAAAACACTGTAAAAAAGTAAAATTGCGAATTGTAAGAAATTCTGGTTCAAGATGTGATGTCCTTAAAAGTCATGTAGTATGAGTAGACTGCATTCATCATCTGAAATAAAGATCATCATTTATAGCAATTTATTCAGTTTGATTGTAATTTGTACACTTTTCTTACTTTACAATATGTTTCCAAATTCAAAACAGCAACGCCAATACCTTTATATTCGATGGGTCTTTGTGCATTCTGTATCATAAGAATAAAGTATTTTTGATATTCAAGAGGGAGTTTATGCCACTGCGATTCATGATACAGACAATCGGCCATTTCTTTGAAACTAAAAATATTCAAAAATCTGTATTTCATTATACAAGAAAAGAAAAAAAAAAAAACAGAAAAGTTCTCAACCAGTTGTACCTATCAGTTGTCATTTTCCCATAATAACACCAAAAAAATAATGTCAATGCAGCTTGAATGACACAAATTGAAAGATTACATATATTGTAATCAAGCTCTTGTGATTGCTAATTATAAAAAAATGCCAATTTTATCCTTGCGAAATGGAAATGTTTCTTTATAATATTTCCTTACCATGTCCAAATTAAAAACTAAACAAGCAAACCCAAACCAGCTGCAAGTTAATTGAATTGAAATAATATACTTGAAGACTTTGGTTATTTTCTCAAACCATCTGAAATCAAATCACAAACTTGGTCAATATAAATTCAGTACAATTAAATGTCAGAAAATGTTTGAAATTATGAATTTCTTCTCTCTTACTTCTGCATAACTTACTCTTTGGTCATATTATGAAAATTAATAATTTTGCATAGACATTCAGCAACTTTTGCCCGACGATCATGAACTCGGTGAACTAATTGTTGAAAGAATTTGGAAAATGCACGAAAATGCAATGACAGCGATACAAATAGTAAAAAAATTGCCCCGGCCGGTATAAAGAATCCGGGACCAATCAAAAAGTTCAAACACATTTCGCCAAAATATCCAATTAGGTTTTGTTGATTCCATGGTAAACTATTGTGAATGGGAAAAAAGCCACATATATTTCGGCATTTGTAAAAGGCATTTAAACGCCATTTCAATCCTAATGATTTAATTGTTGAATTATTGAATTGGAATTGTTACATACACGAGTTTCGCTGGATGATACAAATGATCAACATTAATTTCATCATATTTCAACCAGCAATACAAAATTGATAAAACAGTCGTCATAGCCATGCTCGCTGGAAACCCAAAAATAACATATAATATGTACTTCTTCCAAATATACTCGCTTTTATCGTTGGCCTCAATTATGACTTTGAAAGAACTATCGTTTTCAGCTAAATAGACATAATAAGGAATAAAATTAACGCTTACGATATTGTTCACTGTTCACATTCATATTCAGTTTGACACTTTTTTATGAATTCTTACTTGCATTGTAAATCTCAGCCAAACCATTGAAAATGTCATTAACCTTTTTTCGCAGGAAAAATGTTGTGATGATCGTGTATATTGTAGTTGTAACGTATGTAATTGATGTTAATGCATAAATGCATGACTCTTTATCGATTGAAATATATTTCAATACAAAAGCTATGCATCCACAAAGCATTATGATATTTGCAACTAAAACTGTCAATGCAAATGCAATGTATGCCCATTTTTGCGGTTTACTCGTTGTTTGGTCTGCAGGGCACAAGCACAGCCAAATTAATGCCCATCGATTTGTTAAAAGAGGTATAATTTTCTGCTTTGAACTGTTTTCTTCTTCATCATTTTCAGGCGATGTAGCTAATGTGTGTAGACGTTGGAGTTTTGAAAGAAGCGGCTCAACTTTCATTTTGGAATTTTTCGCTTTTTTCTCTTCTTCAAACAATTTGTTTAGAACGTGTCGCTATATTCGAAGGTTAGATCTCAACTGACAAAATATTTCGATTGTTCCAATAATTTATCATTATTATGCCGCAGCATTGTGGACAATTTCGTTAACATTGTGTGTATTGATATTAACCCAGATTGTTTACTGCTGCTCGTTTAATGCGCTAAAATTCAAATTGTATATTTTCTACATAAATTACGTTTACCTTGCCCCATCGTCTTATTTATCAACAATCTGGCCAACAACTCATCTGTTTTTTCTCTCAAGTATCATTATGTCTAATAGGAATCATTATTTCCTGTACAAATATATTCCAGAGAAGATATTGCTTCTTTCGACACGTCAGTAAAATTGCTTTTTAAACATATCAGGAAAATTGTAGGTCAGTTGACTTTTTAGAAAATGGAAAATTAGGACATCAAATACCAAAGTATCATTCTGCAATTTTACATGATATTTTTCAGCGTATATGGGCAAGGTGAAGAATCCCAGGGGGGGGGGGGGGCGGTGTGGTAAATTCCGATTTGGAAAAGTGAAGAACAAAAAAAAGGTCCTCAGTTTTCGAACCATAAAAATTGAAAAAAAATTTCTCAAAAACAGAAAGGAAATCGGATTTTCCGCTCGAAAAGTCATAGCAATTTTAAATAATTTTCGATTCAATAAAAGTGAAGAGCTAAAAAATTTTTTGAATAATCAAATTCACAAAATCAAATACCAATTTGATACAAAAATTTAGGGGAGGGGGGTGTTCATTGGACATTTTCATTGAAGGTATCAACTTTGCCAGACCAGAGAAGAAAAAAATGCACCCAAAAACATTCATATTTTGTTGACATGTTTATTGACACCATTCACAGTAAGGCCGACTAATGCCTTTCTTTCTCATGACAATGTTTAGAAGAACACATTAAGTTGATGTTAGCGCTCTACTTTCGGGATTTTCAGCCTTTTTCAATAAATCAGCAATTTGATCAAGACCTGTTATTCGAAATATTTCAAGAAAATAGTTAAAAACACTCAAGTTTTTTTTTCTT
Source organism: Resseliella maxima (assembly GCA_029041755.1). Classification (NCBI taxonomy): domain Eukaryota; kingdom Metazoa; phylum Arthropoda; class Insecta; order Diptera; family Cecidomyiidae; genus Resseliella; species Resseliella maxima. Next base: position 125,295 of record JAQOWM010000661.1, read on the forward strand.
TTGAGAAATATTTAGAATGTTTTGAAAAATGTTGTTAATCTCACCCAAACTGACAGCAATCTCAAATAGGGTTTTATTTTCATTATTTTTAGCTCTGATATCAGCTCCATTTTCAATGAGAATCTTAACAGCTTGGTATTTTCCTGAGATAAAACAATTTTGATCAATTTTTCAACTTTTTCATATATTATTTGAAATCGAAATACCTTCTTTTACAGCCAAATGAAGTGGAGTGAATTTATTATTGTCTTGAGAATTCAATTCGGCTCCATTTTTAATGAGAATTTTCATGAAATTAGAATTTCCTGAGAATTAAAGAAAAGCAAAATTGAAAATTAAATAAAAGCAAAACAAAATTGAACTTCAAGGAAAAGCGATATTTCATGAGAAATTCCACATATAATACCCTCATTAGCAGCAGAATGAAGTGGTGTCGAACCATTTTGATCTTTGGCACCAACATCAGCCCCGTCGTTAATAAGCAATAGTGCGACGCCAGAATTATCTGTAAACGGACACATTTCGTCGATTAGTCGTGACACGAAAAAAATATATTTAAAATTACCGTGTTCAGCAGCCAAATTAAGCGGTGTTGAGTCAAATATATTCCTGGCATTAATTTCAGCTCCACTTTTAATCAGCAATGTCACAGTTTGTTCGTTTCCTATGAATTCATAAATGACTAAATTTGTTCACCTTTCCGAAATTATTGCTCTTTTTTTGTCATAAAAATCTCACCTAGCGCACTTGCGAAATGAAGTGGTGTCCAAAAGTCTACATCTCTGGCATTAACATCAGCCCCATTTTTAAGGAGCAATTCAACCATTTCATGATATTTAACAGCGACATGAAGAGGAGTTCGGTAATTTTCACAAATGGAATTAACATTAGCACCATTTTCAATGAGAATTCTAGAAATCTTCAAATCACCTAATGAATAAAATTTTCTATTCAATTCAGTGAATAATTTTGAAATAATTGAAATAATTTACTAAATTCAGCAGCATAAAAGAGAGCCGTATTATTATCAATGTTTTTTCCATTAATATCAACTCCGTGTTTGATAAGAATTTTCACAATCTCTTCATTTCTTCGATTACAAAATACAAATGCATACAATTTATCGCTGCAATAAGGTGAATGAGATGAATGCAATATGGTTTGTAGAAGCACTGTCTCGTTGTTTACATTTCGAACATTGATATCAGCACCATTTGCAAGTAGAAGTTCGACGTTTTTCGTTGCACCTTTGAATGATTGAATTGAATTAATGTTGATTTATTAATATGACTTGAAATTGGAATGACTTGAAATTGAAATTTTTTATTGGATTTTTATTCTCAATTGAAAATAAATTTTTCTCATTTTATTCAATTTTGGATTAAAAATTGATAATTTTCAAATTACCTCTTATGGCAGCATTGGATAGTGGCGTAAAATTGTTTAAATCGGACTCATTGACGTTGGCTCCATTTTCAATTGAAGTTTGAACGGTTTCAGTGTCACCTGAATCAACGATTTAGACACAAATCAATGTGCACATTTAATATTTTCGTGGATTTTTTGATGACTGAACATAAATTTACCAAAACCAGCTAGCCAAAAAAATGCACTTCGCTTATTTTCGTCATTAGCATCAATGCGAGAATTATTTTTGATGAAAATAGCGGCTTCTAAATTTTAATTTTTTTTTTTTTTTTTTTTTTTTATCAACATTCATGAGAGAATTTTTCGTTAAAATGTTATTTGTTTTTCAGAACAGTTTCTTACCTGGTAAGTTGACAGCCAAAGCATCACTCAAACACAATGCAAACACAATAAGTTTCATCATATTTCATTCACTTCAAGTATTTTCTCTTCTAGTAGACACTTAAAATAAACAATGTATAAATATGCGTTGACTTTGTCATAGTTACAGTTCAACTGAAGCAACCGAAACAAATGTTTAATTCTCAAAAGAGATGATATGAGATTGAGTAAACTCGTTTAATTTCATTCGATGGTTGAAGACAGGTTTTTTTTTTCTAGACCGAGACTGAGATTGATTGACTGGTATTATTCAAAAGTCATTTTTAAAGAATTGTTTGTGATTATACGCTGTGTCATGGCGACAATCATTTTAAATTATCATTTTGTCTTTTTCTGCTTCTTTTCTTCTTTCAAAAATATTCATTCATTCATGCTACGTGACACAATGTGTAGCGATTTGCTTCTGGTTTTCGTTGTTTTGAATGTTTCAACAGTTCATTAATAAAGAACAGTGTAAGTTGAATGAAAATTAAGGTTAAAACGATAATAGATGAAATAGTTTTCTAGTTCGTGATATTTGAAATTTTTTTTTTAAGCGTCGAATTTATCTAAACGGATTATAGTTTTCAGGATGGACATGGGAAAGTGATATTTTAATAGCTGTTAAACGTGTCTGTGCGTAACGTTTAGCATTGTGATTATAGTTTAACATGTGCGAATCTTGTTTTGTTTGTTTACTATTTCAAGACTGTTTACTATTTTGTAAAGAACTTGAATATATGTATCATCAGGTTTCTTATAATCAATATAGCGTATAATGGCTTAACTAAACCGGTTAATGATCTAATGGTCAAGATCAATTGAGATTTTAGTCAATCAATCAAAATTAATAAAATTAAAATATTGGAAACGACTTTTTCAATGATCATTTTTCATTGTATATTATTCAACAATTATCTGTCAAAATTTATTAAAACTGATTAGTAGAAAAATAAAAGAATGTTTCTCTTTCAATTTTAATTATTTTACAATGCTTCTCTTTCAATTTTATTTGTGTCATTATACAATGAAAAAAATGCCATGAAAATTCTATTCCGATGAATCGATGCATACACTGCGCGAACTAATTTTACCGACACTCACATTTTTGAAAATATCTTCACAAAATGAAATAATTTCGATTTTTTTTTTTTCATTGCAATTTTATTACAAGCTATTTACTGAAATATCAAAAAAACATTATCTAAAATAAATTTGTATTTATGGTATTTTTTTTGATTTTTCGATTTTTCGCTCCCAAAAAGTGCGAACTCATTTTACCGACACTTGACATTTCGAACGAAACGAGCAGTGTTGCTTACATTTTTACGATCTGTTTTGATGTAATTTACCGTTATGCATCTTTTCTACGTCTATTGGTGCAATTTTGCAATAGTTATGACGCAGTTTTAATCTAAAATTCAATCGATCAACAATGAGGCATGGTAAACGATTAACTGACGCCGAAAAGGCCAATTTCTACATTAAAAGACTATACAAAAATGTCAAATCGTCAGATAGCATTGGAAATAGGTCGAGGCAGAGACGTTGTTGGAAATTTTCTCAAAAAACGCGAAAACTATGGCCAAAACAAGCACACCGGTCGGCCATCAACCGTTTCAACGGCGTAAAAGCGGCTTTTGATTCGAAGTGCCGGGAAAAGGTTTGAGTCTACCCGGCAATTAAGGACTGAAAATAATTTGTCTGTTGGTATTGGATGAGTTCAAAAGATTTTAAGTGGTTCACAACGTCTAAAATACAAGAAAATGAAGCGTAAGCCAATGTTGTCACCAGCCAATATTGAAGGTCGGAAGAATTTCGCTCTGGATCACATTCATTGGACAAACAAATGGCGCAAAATCATTTTTTCGGACCGATGAAATGATTTTCTGTAAGCGTCAATCTGGCGGTGGTTCTGTGAGGGTGTGGGCCCCACAAATTCAAAATTTGAAGTTCTTGTTCCGAACCACCAAACAGCACTAGGTCATCTGCGTATGCTAGAGCAGAAATAATATTTCCCCCCAGTACTACGTTACCCCTCAATTTATGCTGCCTTGATCAACGTATCCATATAAATAATAAATAAAAGCCGTGAAATTGTACAGCCCTGTCAGAGACCATTTCGCCCTTCAAACCATTCACTCAACTCTCCATCTACTCTCACCGCCGCTGCGCTACATCTGTGCAAACTCTTAATTGCTCCCAGAAGGGGACCATTCACACCGTATTCATTCAGTACTGACCACAAATTAGCTCTCGGTATACAATCATACGCCTTTTGTAAATCTACGAAACACACATACATGTCCTTGTTTCTCTCATGGAATTTCTCCATTAGTTGTCTCATGCAAAAAATTTGATCTTGACATCCGCGCATCGGTGTAAAGCCGCTTGGTTTTGGAAAATGAGTGTGTAATAAAAAAAAAAATTACCCTGTACATTATCGGATCGATGTGACTTAACTCGATTTGCGAGCACGTCACTTCCTAAATAGTCAAATAAATTGAGAAATTTAGTTAAACAGAACAAACGATATTTCAATTGCATTGTTACCTAGTTTCTTTTCAATAGTTATTTGCTTTGATCGTAATTTCATTCCAAATTGTTCTGAAATAATTTCAAATGGATAAACCAAATAAAAATTTCCAAACAAAAAAATTAACTTCAAATTTCAATTTTACTCACGGTTAATCGTTTCATGATTTTTTATTTGAACTTTAAAATTTTTCCCATTTTTCATGTATAAATTTAATATGCTTGTTCCACAATATGAATATGAATTGTAATATGCTGACTAATTTTTTCTATGTTCTCAGATGGTGCATTGTCACTTCAATTGAGTGCTAAGGCTAAGGCTAAGGCTACGTCATCGATAAATTATTGTATCATTTTTTTTTTCTAAACTCAAAAGAAATAATGATAATCAATGAACAAATACAAATATTTTAATTTAATACATTGATCATTGAATAAAATCGTCTTGTCAATAGTTAAGTGCTTAAACTACTTATTGTTACGAGCAATCATCAACTCATTTAAATGTTTTGGTAAAAGTCGGCTGCGCCTATCAGTTACTACCATACCAGTGTAGCTGAACTCGCTCTCGCATACGGATGTAGTTGCTGGAATGCAAGACAGCACAAACATTTTATGTAATAAAGGGAATTTCATCTGATTGGTTTGCCACCAAGTGATGAGATCAAATCCTTCTCTTTGTACTGTTTCCAATAAATAAGTTTTCAGTTCAAAAGAATAACTATCATATATCGGGGGAATTTGACTGACCATTGAATTATTTTTTGAAACATTGATTTTTACTGGAAAAAAACATGAAGAATTAGTTAATTTCAATTTTTCATCTGTATTTTATAATGAATTTTACCATTTCCATCACAGAAATCATTCATGAAGTCAATATCAAACGCTGATTTTGAAGCTGCTTTTGGTATCTGAGGACCTTATTCATCTTCATGTATCACCATGTTCCTTAATTTTTCGTCAACAGCTCGGTACGCCTCGCCCTTGGTGAATGCATTAAATTTTGGTAAGTTTTTTCATTATCGGATGCAACACAGTTGCTATTTTATGTAAAGCTTTTGGCTTGATTTCATTTAATTGAGTTTCTAAAAATGAACGGCCTGTCGTTTTCATAGCTTCAGTGATGTATCCGAAATCCGTGTCATTTTTACTTATATCAGCTTTCAGCACATCGTTGATTCTTTGCCATGCTGGCCAAACCATATCAAGTTTAGAGAGAGGAAGAGAGCGGAAGAGAGCGGAAGAGAGAGTGAGAGAAAGGGAGAGAGAAAGGGAGAGAGAAAGAAAGAAAAAGAGAGAGAGAGAGTAGCACTTTTTCGTTCGGAAGATCCCATAACCGGCAAAAGATCCGGTTATTTTTCACAATAAAATACCCTGCTACAATATACATTAGGGTGTAGTAAAAATATGTAAACAATGAAAAATGAAGGCGAACTGGATCAGATACCTTTGCATTACGTATCTCCTGAATTCAAATCAGTCAAAATATTCTAAAAAAACATTGAAATTTAGACGTGTCACGATGTCAGTGAAGAATCTTTAACCCCGTGACACGTTTAAATTATTTTAAAATAATATTTTTGCTTTGCAACATTTGCTTGCGAAGCGAGTTTAATATAAAATTTAAAATTAGTTTAAATCGACAGAAATTCAGAATTCAATATATATATTCCATTACAAAATATTATGATGAATTAAATTTTTTCCTTCTTTTTATGATCAATCAAAATTGAATGTGTTGTTTGCGATTATAATTCTGCTCAAAATTATCATGATACAAATGCCGATAAGGGTGCTCGATTGAGATGATGCAGACGAGCGGGTTGAATACCTTGCCTTTTTTACGATCTTTGCCTTTTTTTTCTTCATGAAGCTTAGCATTCTTTCCATTTGCTAGAATTACAATCTAAATAAATGCCTTTTACATTTGAAATTTGAATATAAAACACCGAACCTTGTCCACTTCAAACTGTCTTAAATTAATAATTGAGCCTTCATTTTCATTAAAGCCTTTCTCAATTTCTTCTTTACCTACGAAAATATCAATTTTGTACTTATTGATTTTGGCTATTATATTTATTATTGTTAGGAAATATCATCATTTACCCTCATTTTTATCGAGAATTGTAAGTGAAAGTGAATGTGAAATTGGCATATTTATTAGTTTTTCATCAATTTTGGCACCGTGATCCTTTAGAATTTTCGTGGTTTCATTTTGGCCTAAAATGTAATTTTGAAATTAGTGTACGTTTTCATTTTATAAATAATTCATTCATGAAATGCACCTTTCAGAAAAGACAAATCAATTGCCGTTTGATTGTTAATATCTCTAACATTAATATCGGCCCCATTTTCAATTAATACCTTAGTGACATTCACATTGCCTGAATAAAAATAATAATTATTATTTGAAGAAAATCGAAAAAGAATTTACAATTTAATCAAATATTATTGCCTTTCATAGCTGCCATATGAAGTGGAGTAGTGTTATTTACATCTTTAACATTTAATTTTGCTCCTTTTGAAATGAGTAATTTTGTCACACTTCCATCATCTGAAAAATGCATGAATGAGAAAAAGCAATTGGCAACGTTTAATGTTTAAATTTATTTCCAAAATTGCACCTTTAAATGATGTCAAATGAAGTGGTGTTTTTTTATAGATTGTTTCAGCATTTATATTGGCCCCATTTTCAATGAGAACTTTAGCGATATTATAATGGCCTGAATAAAAATTATGATTAATTCAAGAAATTCTGAAAATAGTTCAACAATTTAATCAAATATTATTACCCAAATTTGCTGCCAAATGAAGTGGAGTAGTATTATTTATATCTTTAGCATTCACTTCGGCTCCTTTTGAAATAAGAAATTTCGTCGCATTTCCATCATCTTCAGGTGAATTTTGATTATTTTAACGAGAAACAAACTTTGACATCATTTATTGTTTAATTTGGAGTACAGTTATTACCAACATTTTACCTTTAAATGATGCTATATGTAATGGTGTTGTTCCAGAAATTTTTTCAGAATTAACATTGGCCCCATTGTCAATGAGTATTTTTGTAATACTAAAAAATCCTAAATGAGAATGAAAATTAATGCTAATATAATAGCTATTTCATATCGAAATTTTCTATTGATGTTTGTTTGGAGCCTTCCTGTCTTAAAAAACTAAGTTTTATTTGTATAACCAAAAAAAGGTAAAATTTATATGGGAAAACTTTAGAATGTTTTCAATTTTGTTCGGTATTCGGCATTAAATTATTAAAATTTAAATTTTACCTTTTGATGTTGCTTGGTGAAGTGGAGTAATGTTATCATTTCCTTCAGCATTGACATTCGCTCCATTTTCAATGAGTATTTTAGCCACATTCATATTACCTGAGTTAAAAAGAATAGACTAGACAGCTTGACATAGCATTTTACTTGGCATCCCCATTTGAGGCTTGGACTTGAATTAGCTTTATTTATGACAAAAGGTGAAAGTTTCATGCGAAATCCCATTAGAATAAAAACGAATAAATAATAATAAAAATTGAAAAAGAATAAATGAAATATTGAATAATTATGTGTAAAGTATTAATTGAAATTAATTTTTAGCGCCTTTATGAAAATCAAACACAAAAAAAAAAATTGAAAAAATAATAAATGGAACAATATTGGTTGGAGACGCGTCAAATTTCAAACCTTAAGCCTCAAAATGTCATGAATTCCAAATCAAGCTTCAAGTCTCAAAATGTCATGATTTTTTAACCAAGTCTCAATGGAAAAAATCAGAAATTTGAATGGAGGTGCCACATTGTCACACTTTCTCAACTGCCTGAGCCGAAAAGCTGCCTGACAATGGCACTTGCATTCATTCTCTGGTTTAAATTAAAGAATAAATTGTTGTAAAGTCTTTACATTTTATGAATAAATTGAATTAATCAAATTATTACCGAAATAAGATGCCAAATGAAGTGGAGTCATATTATATACATTTTTTGCATCCACTTGGGCTCCTTTCGAAATGAGCAATTTGGTTATGTTGCCATCATCTTGAAAATAACGTTTTTTATTGGAACAAAATGTGTTATAAAATTAAATCAAAATATATTTCTACCCATAATTGTATGATGAAGTGGCGTTCCTTTCCTTGGAAAAGTTTGAGCTTTGATGTCGGCTCCATATTCAATGAGTACTTTGGCAACATTCAAATTAACTGAATGAAAAAATGAGCAAAACAAAATCAGCGAAAAATTTACATCTTAGATTTTATAATTAAATCAATTAAAACTAAACCTCTTAAAGTAGCAAAATGGAGTGGAGTTGTATTATTTTTAGCTTTAGCATTTACGTTGGCTCCTTTGGATAGAAGCAATTTGGTTATGTTCCCATCATCTGAAGAAAATTTATTATCAAGAAGAACAAGAATGAACACTGGGCATCATTAAATGCTTTATTTAAAGTGAAATTTTTACCAAAATTGTACCTTTGTTTGATACCAAGTGAAGTGGTGTTAACATATTGATTTGATGAGCATTAACAACGGCTCCATTTTCAATGAGTATTTTAGCCACATTCATATTACCTGAATTAAAATCAAACAATGCAAATATGCTCAATTATTATTAAATTGAATTAATCAAATTATTATTACCGTAATTAGATGCAAAATGAAGTGGAGTTAAATTATGTACACTTTTAGCATCCACTTGGGCTCCTTTCGAAATGAGGAATTTGGTTATGTTGCCATCATCTTAAAAATATTGTTCTTTTATTAGAAAAATTCATTATAACATTAAATCAAAATATACCTTCACCCATAATCGTATAATGAAGTGGCGTTCCTTTCCTCGGAAAAGTTTGAGCATTGACGTCGGCTCCATTTTCAACGAGTATTTTGGTGATATTCAAATTCCCTAAATAATGAAAAATCAGTTAATAATTAACGTTTTATAATTCAATTCTTAATCACATCAAATTTAACCTTTTAAAGTGGCAAAATGGAGTGGAGTAGTATTATTTTGAGCTTTAGCATTTACATCGGCTCCTTTGGATAGAAGCAATTTGGTAATGTTTTCATCATCTGAAAAAATCATTTATTTTGAAAAGAAGAATAAAAATGACCAATTGGTATCATTTAATGTTTAATTTAAAGCGAAATGTTTACCAAATTTTTACCTTTGAATGATGCTAAATGAAGTAGTGTTAAATCATAAATTATATGAGCATTGACATTAGCGCCATTTTCAATGAGTACTTTAGCCACTAACATATTGCCTGAATTAATAGGTTAATGAAAGAAGATTTCTAAAGAATTGGAATTTTATAATTAAACTAGCTGAGTGACCAAAGCTAGCGCCCCGGAGCCTAGCGATAAATCAAATCAATCAATCATTACATACCATTACTAACTGCAATATGAAGTGATGTAATATTTTTGATAGTTTTTGCATTCACATTGGCTCCTTTCGAAATGAGTAATGTGGTTAAATTTCCATCATCTTAAACATAATATTGATAGTTTTTATTATTTAAAATTTATTACAAAAAATGATGAAAAACAAATGTTTGCTACAATATTTTACTTTTCCGCACACAACATGTTGTGCGTAAAAGTATTTTATTTTAAAGATTAACAAAATATTACAGCAAAATTAAATAAAAATTTACCTCCCATAGCAGCATAGTGAAGTGGTGTTGTTTTGTCAACTGCTTCAGCATTGACTTGGGCTCCATTTTCAAGAAGTAATTTAACGACGTCATATTGATCTATTTAAATTCCAAACAATTTCAATGAATTAATAATCAAACAGATTTCTTAACTCGAATCATTTAAAATTAACTATTTTCAACGGCACGATGCAGGAGTGTCATATTATCATTGCCCATTTTATTTATATCATATCCATATTTAATGATTGCTTTTACTTCTTCCAATTCGATGAGATCATTTTCAGTGTCTGAAGTATTCACTAAATTGATATAAAGATTTTTGTGATAAATTCAGAAATATTTACACGCAATAGAATCAATTGTAATTTTTACCAAATGAACTACATAATATAGCTCCGAAACTCAAAGTAAACACTAGTCCTATCATCTTTTTCATACTGAATCGAAACTAGTTCAATTAAATATTACCAAAATTCAACTATTGAATGGAAAAAAAATTTCAATGTTTAAAAAAAGAAAAAAAAGAATAAAGTTACTACGTTTTGATAAAGCAAAAGATAGATAACAACTGAAATTCCATCTCTTGAGTGGAACAAATTTAGTTTTGAAGGAAGATCAAGAATGAATTTTGAACAGGTTGAAAGACAAAACAGGTTCGAAGAAATTGTCAAAACAGTTTTTTACTATAAACAGCATCACTTAGAACAATTGACGTAGACGATTTGATTGTTCATAATGCGAATTGCATATAACTTGTTTTTTTTAAAAAAGCTCCGCACAAAAAAAAAATATCAGAGATTCTTATGTGGTAGTGTTTCGATGGAAAGTTTTCGCAAACAAACTATAAACACATAGAAATTATGGCTATGCCAAAAACCTGTACATTGAATTAAAGAGAATTTATAAATTTGACGACATCATTCAATAGTTTAAATTCCACTTGCATTTTTAATATACAGGCTCAAAATATTTTTCTGACAATGACGTCATTCATCAGATTTATCAAAATGGAAATACTATGCAAATTGCTTAAATTTGTTTTATATTTAGAAAGCCAATAATGATAATAAATTAAACTTTGTGATGTTGTTTTGCATAATAAAGATGCACTCGTATTGAAATTTCTACGTGAGATGAAAAAACATTGATTGGTGGGTCAATTGAAGGCACACAGGCATACATAGGTATCAACGAACACATTTTTTTCGAACTTGGATTGTTGAGAAACAATGGATCAGCCAACATTTACCGGATTTGTACTTTAAGCCATCAATGCAGTCCGGGGACCCTACGGGAGTCAACATTTCGTTTTGTTTACTATTTTTCCTATCAGATAAGCGAGAATAATCGATTGGAAGTTTCTTTTTCGGTTTGGACAAAAAGTGAAAGAAATGCAAAATTTCAAATCAAATGATATAATTTGTTTGTATTTCTGTTAAAAAATATCAAGCATGGAAATGCCAATGGATTTAATGAAATCACATTATTTTAATTTTACGCATATGAACATATTTTAAATAAATAATGAAAATGTGACAGATCAATAAATTAGATGCCCTTAATTTTTTGACCAATTACAATACTTTTACGCACAACATATTGTTGTCTAACAAATGACTTTTTTACTCTTTGCTCTAATTTGAAATTCTGTTGTTAAATGTATTCTACTTCAATTATTTACCTATTAGGACAATAGAATATGGTTAAACCGTACATAATAAACAATATCCTTAAATAAGTGTTCATAATGTAATTAGGATCTATTCGACGACAATTTAAATAAATTCTAAACGACCGTACATTGAGAAATGTGTGACCTATGGACCCAAAAATTGCAGAGATATTCATTATTGTGTTTTCCATGCCTCTTTCATATTCCATTTGAACATTTTCCATGTTCTTAAAACTAATGGAGACAAAAATGCATTGTGTGATATGCATTTTATGGGCATCAATAAAACCTCACAATGCAACTGCAAATACAATTCCATAGAATATAATTAGCATCTTATCCACATTAATGACACTTATATGATATTCTTTATTAAGTACTGAATCAATTGGGACATTTTGGCTGGTTCACTTATTGAAAACTCATTTGACTTTCGATGATTATATTGATTAATTATAAAGACGTCGAAGAAAATCGACTGTCAAAAATTTAAACAAAAACGTCAAAAATATTTCAAAATCTTCAAAAATTATTACAATATATTGTAATAACGTCAAAAATCTTGAACAAAATTGACAAAAATCTCGTGGCAGCATAAAAACTACGCGCCCGTCATCACTGAGTGTACACACATACATTATGTTTTGCCATTTTTTAGGCAACCTGAGCAGTTCGGTCGCCTAACGTTAGTAGCCAAATGCTCGCCACAAGATGTTTGCCAATTTTGTTCAAGATTTTTGACGTTATTGTTATAGTTTTTGAAGATTTTGAAATTCGTATTGACGACTTTGAAATATTCTTGACGTTTTTGTTTAAATTTTTGACGGTCGAAATGTCGCAAATTAATCAGTACATAATTAAGAATATCATATAATCGTCATTAATGTAGATAAGATGCTAATTATATTCTATGGAATTGTATTTGCAGATGCAATGCACATAGAAATTGACAGATTGTAGAGTAGCTCCTTGTAGTGGTAATCATGTATTTTAGCACCAAAATCAAAAATCTACCACCTACATATACATACAATTCTGTATATTGACATATATCAATAAATAGACATTTGTGCAGGCATTTATGTCTTAGTAAACACTCTTACGTTAGTATACAATGTGAAATGTCAATAAACATCAGTGGTAGTCTACCACTGGTAGATTTAAATTTAAGGTGGTAAAATACATGCTCACCACTACATAAAGCTACTGTACAAACTGTCAATTTCTGTGTGTGTGAGGTTTTATTGATGCTCATAAAATACATATCACACAATGCATTTTTGTCTGCATTAAATTCTAGGCGAATGGAACTATTTGCGAATGAACATTTTTTCATATATTTGTAAATGCAATTCAGTGGAAAGGTTTGAAATTCGTTTCAAAGGGAAATATTCGCAGAAAATTCGCAAATTTTGTCAATATATAATGCAAGATACACAAAGCAGGAACGAATTACAAAAACAACAACGTGTGTATGCATCAATGAAGAATGAAAAGAGAATGAAAGATTTGACAAGAGCACAGTCTTCTTGAGTTACGATCTGAGTAATTATTCGTATTAATACGTAGATTATTCGCAAATTCGCTGGATATTTGATTGATTCGATGCATCAGTAATAATTCGAAAGGAAATGTTGTATTTGTTCAAATTCAAAACCCCTAGATTAAATTTAAGAACATGGAAAATGTTTAAATGGAATATGAAAGAGGCATGGAAAACACAATAATGAATATCTTTGCAATTTTTGGGTCCATAGGTCACACATTTCTCAATGTACGGTCGTCTAGAATTTATTTAAATTGTCGTCGAATAGATCCTAATTACATTATAAACACTTTATTGTTCAAGGATATTGTTTATTATGTACGGTTTAACCATATTCTATTGCCCTAATAGGTAAATAATTGAAGTAGAATACATTTAACAACAGAATTTCAGAGCAAAGAGTAAAAAAGTCATTTGTTAGACGAAGATTTGCATGGGCTCTCCATATAAATACCTGTGATTTTTCTAAGTGTTATTACATTCAAATCGTCTTTCGACTCGTCAAGAACATAAGTTTGCCAAATAATTTAAAATATTTTTTCAAAACTTCTCATTTCAACATTCAAAAAACATATTGAAAAAATATTGCCGATTTCATCACAAAAAATCAATTTAAAGGACAATTAAATAATTCAACAAATAGAGTAGAAGCATTTTCACCGAATTAGTGTATTCATCAAGCGATTTCAACTCGGCGGAAGCAGTTACATTACACGGAGTTTCAACGAATTTGAGAGAAATTTAGCATCGAACATTGTGGACAGCAGAAATATTTTCAATCAAAAATTCATCCAGACCCGGCGTAAGAAAGGACAGATTATTATAATTATTGATTCATCTTAGATTTCAAAGAAAATATAAATTTGCTGAAGATGCGTGCTCCAATTACCGATTTTTCTGGAAATTTAGTCAACGCCCGCAATCAACGGCTAAAGGCCTATGTTTGTAACAACTATGTAAATGGCAAATGTTGTAATACGCAAATTTTTCTTGCGTCCTGTGCAAAAACAGTAACATTGCAAAGAGTTTCTGCCGAAGATGAAGATTGCATCAATGTTTATGATGAACCTTCAAAATCAGTAGTTTCGAGCGCCATTCCAGTTGATGGGTGCAACATTTTCTGCTTGAAATGCAATGGTTTGATTGGAATCAGAGAGGGATCATGCATATCATTCAATAATTACAAAATAAAATCGATTGTTATGCGCACATATGCTACAATAATTTCAGATATTTTATATCTATGAGGACTCATCGGGATTAAGCAATACATTTTTCTACTTCATTGTAAACAATTTTTAATATAAATAAAACATTACATTTATCAAGTACATACACGATTTGTTTCAATATTATACATTTCTTATATCAATATTTCTATTTGAGTAACATCAATAAATTGTAATTTTTAAGCACCTGCATTCCGTTCCCTAAGCGTAAAGGTGCGTTATTCGGTAACCAAACAAAACGCAGAAAAAAAATGCGGAAAAGTCATGGGGTTATTTACTATTGAATGACTCTACCAAATGTCAAAAGTACTAGCAGGTACTTTGATCAATTTTAAATGTACTAAGTGAAGACTGTGAATGTAAAATGTGTATCAATTCACGCGTATACTGTGGCTTCGTTGATATATGTTTGTGAAGCACACTCACACACACAGAGTCTCGTTACTACATTTCAGTTTGTGTGAATGTAGCTGAATTACAACATTTAAAATCGGTGTGTGTATCGCACCACAAGACGCGCACATCAAAGCAAAGCACCTCTCTCTGTGTGAGTGTGCTTCACAAACATATATCAACGAAGCCACAGTATACGCGTGAATTGATACACATTTTACATTCACAGTCTTCACTTAGTACATTTAAAATTGATCGAAGTACCTGCTAGTACTTTTGACATTCGGTAGAGTCATTCAATAGTAAATAACCCCATGGGAAAAGTAGAAAAGTGCACACAAAAAAAGTGTGGTTAATGTGCATCGAAATGTGGTAACTTGTGCATTGAATTTTACCTAATTGTGGTTAAATTCCCTCCCATTGAAAATTGACCACTGTTGTAGTAAAATAAGTGAACGTCATAGTACTATTAGTTTCACATATTTGAATAAATAAATAGTGTATTTTATTTGCGCACATTCTCTTTGTTACTGTATCGGATTTCGCTTCTAATTACGAAACTCGAAATGTAATTCAATGTATTTAACATGTAGGTGGTCTTAATTTAACAATAAGATGATTCAATAGCTCTTTATGTCAGATTGAACTTAAAAATTAAAAATTAATCAGTAACGACCTCTTTAGTCATTGCTCCGCTACTACTGCTGTCAATGATAGGAATGTAAAAAACTCGGCAGTAGTAGCGGATCAATGGTTGTTGATTGTAATATCACAAAGCTCAAAGATGGGAAAAAATCAAACAAAACCAAAAAATAAAAGGAAAAAAACAAAAAATGAACAGTTTTTGTCGTTCTTATCGTTTTTGTCGACTTGGTTCTACAATTTCGAATCAGAATTTTGGATATTTTTTTCGTTTTACTTTTCTGGTGAATTTGTTTGTAATAAATTGTTAGTGTTTTCATCGTTTTCATTTCGATGGCAATCAAATGGTCTAAAACAATCATTTTTACATCGTTGTCACTGTTGTCACTTTCTTTGATTATTAATTCGACGTAACAACTGGAGGCCGATGCACTTGACATTGTAAATAATTCTGTTTTTTTTCTCTCGAACTCAAACCAACAATAAAGAATTAAAAGAAAAACAGATAAAAAAGTAAACACTTGTTTTGTTGATCGATATGAAAGTGTTGTTTTGTTTGTGAGCAAGCGAAAGCACCTAACACTTTGAAAAAGTTTGAGACTGACGTTTGCCAATAAACAATAGCGTCTCTTTGGATATTTACATAGAATTACATGTTCGTGTGACAGCAATAGCTATGTGTACCACGCACACGAATACATTTCTTTCAATAACAATTGCCATAGAGGCGCTACTGCTTATTTCAGATGAATTGTCTGAAAATTAATACATTGATTACATCAATACACGCTTCATGTCATTGAAAAAAACTACACACAAAATATGAACAACAAAACCATATGATTTCCTTTTCGCCTCATTTGCGTAAATTAAGCAACAAATTTTCAATGTCATTGTCATGTTATGACTTTATATCTATGAGCCTTCCGAACCATTCTCAAACAGATGACAAAATTAAACATAAGCAATATTGATATGATTACCTTTTAATTCTTATCTCTCTTCGTCAAATATGAATGAAACTTGTCTTTGTTTTGCGAACAAAACGATACATTTTCATTTGTTACTTGAATAAAATTGCAAGAAATGTTCATTGAGTTTTCGAAAAGACATTATAACATAAATTTAACATCTTTGGTTTATTAATACTTTGAGTATAATTCACATTTTCCCTTCACATATTTTTTTTTTCAAGTTCATCCAGTTCATCTTTTTTAACAGCATCAAACAACTCTTTATTCAAATTAAATATCATAATATCTTCTAATCTATCCTGACTTCATTCTATCAATTGGGAAAAGTCTCTCTCAATTTGTGTTTCGGTGGGCGGGATTGCAAATACCACCTTAGCCATAATCCATTACATTCTGTGTTTCATTTGGGCCCCGCCCCCAGCATTATTGCAAATGAAAGCACGCGTCGTCAACAAATTTCACTATAAAAGAATATCACATACGTTTCACAGAGCAGTACATCCTTGATATTCAAAGCGAACACATCGCACTTTGAAACAAATTGTGAAGTTGAGATATAAAATTTTGAAAAGCCATATATTAAAGAATTTTAGTCCAAGTTACTAGAAGAAAATGTTTTCCCAGAAACGTGTCGAAAGTGAATATAAATTCATTTTGAATAGTTTGAGAACGACTCGTGTTGATTTGCAATCGCGTCACGCCAATCCGTTTTCGATTCCAAAAGGTTCGAAAGCGCGCCATAATCATTTGATCAATGCATTAACTGCATTGGCATGGGAAAATAAGGAATATTGCAAAACAATCGTGGACGTAATTCAAAAACAAATGTTCAAGGTTTGTATTTTTTTTATATTCATTCACTCAAACATTTAAATCACATAATTTCATTTTTGTTTTTTTCTGTTTTCCTTTTCCTTTTCAAATAGGTTCATTCAGCAACTTCTAAATTGTACATCATCGACCTCATCAATTCAATTATAAAGTTCGAGTCTACTGTAGACAGCAAAGAGATATTTTATCGTGATTTATTTAGTCATGGAATTCACGAAATGATTTCGCATGTCATACAAACAGGAACCAATGATGTAAAGGACGAGCTCTGCAAAATGCATGAAAAATGGAATTCCATGTTTGGAGCGGATGTATTGCAGAGAATCGATGCCGAAATACGTAAAATATATCCAATTTGGCCAAAAACATCTTCTCAACTTCATCATAATAAAAAATTGATGGAAGAAATAGAAGAAATTAATCGTCAACAAGAATTATTAAGAAAAGAAATCAGTTTGTTGGAGCGACAACTTAATCCAGAGTCTGCAGAAATGAGGAGCGATAGCAAGAAAAGATGCAGAACAGAAGATGATACAGATGAAAAATCGCCAAAGATACGAGTTTTGCAAAGCAACGAAGATTCAGCATTAAATGAATTCGAATCAAAAAGTTTATCAGTTCTACTTACTCCGCCTCCAGAGAAATCAAGCTCGAGCGACAATCCAAACGAATTTTGGTCGAAAATAAGTATTTCCAACGAAAGCGGCACATCGAATTCGGCCAACTTATTTGGACAAAATGAAAAAGTGCCGTTTCTATTTTGACATTTTGTAAATTCAATACTGATTAAACACAGTAAGAGTATTTAGAATTAATTTAGCTTATAAAAAAATTATAAAATGTTGACAATAAAATAAAATAAAATAAATAACAAAGTTCTTTTGATTTTTGATTAGAATTAAATCCATGGGGTTATTTACTATTGAATGACTCTATCAAATGTCAAAAGTACTAGCAGGTACTTTGATCAATTTTAAATCTACTAAGTGAAGACTGTGAATGTAAAATGTGTATCAATTTACGCGTATACTGTGGCTTCGTTGATATATGTTTGTGAAGCACACACACACACACAGAGTCTCGTTACTACATTTCAGTTTGTGTGAATGTAGCTGAATTACAACATTTAAAATCGGTGTGTGTATCGACGCGCACATCAAAGCAAAGCACCTCTCCCTGTGTGAGTGTGCTTCACAAACATATATCAACGAAGCCACAGTATACGCGTAAATTAATACACATTTTACATTCACAGTCTTCACTTAGTACATTTAAAATTGATCAAAGTACCTGCTAGTACTTTTGACATTCGGTAGAGTCATTCAATAGTAAATAACCCCATGATTAAATCGTTCGAAGAAATGAACTATTTGTTCTCATGATGACATGTTTGTTTCATTGAAACAACCAGACTCGTACCCCGGCTATCTGCGTATACGCTACTGCCGAATATCGACTATTGCCAGCTGCTGGTGATTACGGTCGTACGCGCGCGTTCACTTAAGCAGCGAGTATGTTAGCAACGCATGCGACCAACAGCACTGTTGCTCGCAAAATTTTCGTCACACACACTAACACACACACATAATTCATCGCTACACATCAAAATGCTTTGCAAGAAAAAATGAAAAGAAATCAGTGTAATGTGTGCATTGTGCAATAAATACAAACCAAATTTTGAAAAAAATTAAATAATCTTTTTGAAATCAAAATAACTTTTTTTTCATTAAACACAGAAAACAAAGGTTGTTTGACATCACAATCATATGATTTTGTTGTGTATATTTTTATGTTGTTGTGATGCATTCTCAATCATGCCTAGTGTGAAGCAAATTTTATATGGCGTCGTAATACGAGCCTTTTATCACAGCATCAAAACCAATTTCGTTTATTTTTATTTTTTCCCTTTGTTTCTCTCCTTTCTTTTTCATCTCTCTTCTCTCTTCGGTTTTGTTTCGACGTGGTGTCGTTTTGAATATGCCAATAAAGGCCGACTGAAATCAAAACATACAGCACCACATTGTTTCAATGTAGTCCAATTCAGTTCACTGTTTGTTTTTTTCTTTCACTGTTTCTAAGTAAATTGTCTTGCGGCTATTTGACGGTTGAAAATTCAAAAATCGTTTGCAAAATTCAAACATACATGCGACACGGTCATGTAATGAAATCGTCATTGACCGCATCGCATATATTTATGTGTACAAATGATTTTTGAATTTCCAACCGTCAAACGGCCGTAACACAGTGCTACCTGCAGAAACAAAGAAAGAGTAAAAGGAGAGAAGGAGAAAACAAGCAATGAACTAAGAAAGATTACGTTAAAACAATGTAGTGCCATCTCTTTCGTCTCTGAATAATTATACAAACTGTTTTGAACTGTAGTATTTCCATTTACGGTTAAAATAACAATAAATTCAGCTTCAGTACAATATAAAAACCTAATTGTTTTTGCGAAATAATAATAGTTTTATATGGTTTGAACTTCGAACTTTGAAAGTCATAAAATGCTATTTTTACGTACTTTCCCATACAAAAGTGTCATTTTTCATCAAAAAACCCAACTAGGGACAGAACGAACAATGGAACCGACATTCTAATATTCGAGGACCCACATTTTTTTCGCAAAAAAATATGAGTTTTCTTCGACGAAAATGCCGTAAGATGCCTATTTTGAACACTTTTCATACAAAAATCATCATTTACACTCAACAACCGTTCATTTAACGGATCCAATATGCGATCATCATCCATGACTGAAAATTTAATGGTTTCTATTCCTGACCAATCCTAACAATTCTGCATCATCAGTTTTTTTTCGGGCTCGTTGGGAATGAGCTATCGTGTTAACAAATTTTTGCGTACAGCGTAAAGCGTACAGGGTACAGGGTACCACACACTCACATTACGACGCTCTAAAAACTGGTTTTTCGTGTTCTCCTAGGTTCAAAACGCCGCGAAAAAATATTTTTGGGTGCCCTTAATTTTTTGACCAATTACAATACTTTCACGCACAACATATTGTTGTCTAACAAATGACTTTTTTATTCTTTGCTCTAATTTAAAATTCTGTTGTTAAATGTATTCTACTTCAATTATTTACCTATTAGGGCAATAGAATATGGTTAAACCGTACATAATAAACAATATCCTTTAAGTGTTCATAATGTAATTAGGATCTATTCGACGACAATTTAAATGAATTCTAAACGACCGTACATTGAGAAATGTGTGACCTATGGACCCAAAAATTGCAGAGATATTCATTATTGTTTTTTCCATGCCTCTTTCATATTCCATTTGAACATTTTCCATGTTCTTAAAACTAATGGAGACAAAAATGCATTGTGTGATATGCATTTTATGAGCATCAATAAAACCTCACAATGCAACTGCAAATACAATTCCATAGAATATAATTAGCATCTTATCCACATTAATGACACTTATATGATATTCTTAATTATGTACTGAATCAATTGGGACATTTTGGCTGGTTCACTTATTGAAAACTCTTTTGACTTTCGATGATTATATAAACACAAAAAAACAAACAAATATACACAAGAAAATCATATGAATGTGATTTCAAACAACCTTTGTTTTCTGTGTTTAATGAAAAAAAAGTTATTTTGATTTCAAAAAGATTATTTAATTTTTTTCAAAATTTGGTTTGTATTTATTGCACAATGCACACATTACACTGATTTCTTTTCATTTTTTCTTGCAAAGCATTTTGATGTGTAGCGATGAATTATGTGTGTGTGTTAGTGTGTGTGACGAAAATTTTGCGAGCAACAGTGCTGTTGGTCGCATGCGTTGCTAACATACTCGCTGCTTAAGTGAACGCGCGCGTACGACCGTAATCACCAGCAGCTGGCAATAGTCGATATTCGGCAGTAGCGTATACGCAGATAGCCGGGGTACGAGTCTGGTTGTTTCAATGAAACAAACATGTCATCATGAGAACAAATAGTTCATTTCTTCGAACGATTTAATATGGGGTTATTTATATTGAATGACTTTACCGAATGTCAAAAGTAATAGGAGGTATTTTGATAAATTTTAAATATAATAAGTGAAGAATGTGAATAAAAAATGTGTATTAATTTACGGGTATATTGTGGTTTTTTTTATATATTTTTGTAAAAAAAACTAAAAAAGGGGGGGGTTTTTTTTTTTTTTGTGTGGGTTAAAAAAAAAAAAAATTTTAAATTTTTTAATTTAAAAAAAATAAAAAAAAAAAAAAAGAAAAAAAAAGATTTTTTGTGTTTTTTTTTTTTTAAAAAAAAAAAAAAAAAAAAAAAAAAAAAAAAAAAAAAAAATAAAAATATTTTTTTAAAATTTATTTTAAAAAAAAAAAAAAAAAAAAAAAAAAAAAATTATTATTATTTTTTAAATATTAAAAAAAAAAAAAAAAAAAAAAAAAGATTTAATTCTAATCAAAAATCAAAAGAACTTTGTTATTTATTTTATTTTATTTTATTGTCAACATTTTATAATTTTTTTATAAGCTAAATTAATTCTAAATACTCTTACTGTGTTTAATCAGTATTGAATTTACAAAATGTCAAAATAGAAACGGCACTTTTTCATTTTGTCCAAATAAGTTGGCCGAATTCGATGTGCCGCTTTCGTTGGAAATACTTATTTTCGACCAAAATTCGTTTGGATTGTCGCTCGAGCTTGATTTCTCTGGAGGCGGAGTAAGTAGAACTGATAAACTTTTTGATTCGAATTCATTTAATGCTGAATCTTCGTTGCTTTGCAAAACTCGTATCTTTGGCGATTTTTCATCTGTATCATCTTCTGTTCTGCATCTTTTCTTGCTATCGCTCCTCATTTCTGCAGACTCTGGATTAAGTTGTCGCTCCAACAAACTGATTTCTTTTCTTAATAATTCTTGTTGACGATTAATTTCTTCTATTTCTTCCATCAATTTTTTATTATGATGAAGTTGAGAAGATGTTTTTGGCCAAATTGGATATATTTTACGTATTTCGGCATCGATTCTCTGCAATACATCCGCTCCAAACATGGAATTCCATTTTTCATGCATTTTGCAGAGCTCGTCCTTTACATCATTGGTTCCTGTTTGTATGACATGCGAAATCATTTCGTGAATTCCATGACTAAATAAATCACGATAAAATATCTCTTTGCTGTCTACAGTAGACTCGAACTTTATAATTGAATTGATGAGGTCGATGATGTACAATTTAGAAGTTGCTGAATGAACCTATTTGAAAAGGAAAAGGAAAACAGAAAAAAACAAAAATGAAATTATGTGATTTAAATGTTTGAGTGAATGAATATAAAAAAAATACAAACCTTGAACATTTGTTTTTGAATTACGTCCACGATTGTTTTGCAATATTCCTTATTTTCCCATGCCAATGCAGTTAATGCATTGATCAAATGATTATGGCGTGCTTTCGAACCTTTTGGAATCGAAAACGGATTGGCGTGACGCGATTGCAAATCAACACGAGTCGTTCTCAAACTATTCAAAATGAATTTATATTCACTTTCGACACGTTTCTGGGAAAACATTTTCTCCTAGTAACTTGGACTAAAATTCTTTAATATATGGCTTTTCAAAATTTTATATCTCAACTTCACAATTTGTTTCAAAGTGTGATGTGTTCGCTTTGAATATCAAGGATGTACTGCTCTGTGAAACGTATGTGATATTCTTTTATAGTGAAATTTGTTGACGACGCGTGCTTTCATTTGCAATAATGCTGGGGGCGGGGCCCAAATGAAACACAGAATGTAATGGATTATGGCTAAGGTGGTATTTGCAATCCCGCCCACCGAAACACAAATTGAGAGAGACTTTTCCCAATTGATAGAATGAAGTCAGGATAGATTAGAAGATATTATGATATTTAATTTGAATAAAGAGTTGTTTGATGCTGTTAAAAAAGATGAACTGGATGAACTTGAAAAAAAAAATATGTGAAGGGAAAATGTGAATTATACTCAAAGTATTAATAAACCAAAGATGTTAAATTTATGTTATAATGTCTTTTCGAAAACTCAATGAACATTTCTTGCAATTTTATTCAAGTAACAAATGAAAATGTATCGTTTTGTTCGCAAAACAAAGACAAGTTTCATTCATATTTGACGAAGAGAGATAAGAATTAAAAGGTAATCATATCAATATTGCTTATGTTTAATTTTGTCATCTGTTTGAGAATGGTTCGGAAGGCTCATAGATATAAAGTCATAACATGACAATGACATTGAAAATTTGTTGCTTAATTTACGCAAATGAGGCGAAAAGGAAATCATATGGTTTTGTTGTTCATATTTTGTGTGTAGTTTTTTTCAATGACATGAAGCGTGTATATGTAATCAATGTATTAATTTTCAGACAATTCATCTGAAATAAGCAGTAGCGCCTCTATGGCAATTGTTATTGAAAGAAATGTATTCGTGTGCGTGGTACACATAGCTATTGCTGTCACACGAACATGTAATTCTATGTAAATATCCAAAGAGACGCTATTGTTTATTGGCAAACGTCAGTCTCAAACTTTTTCAAAGTGTTAGGTGCTTTCGCTTGCTCACAAACAAAACAACACTTTCATATCGATCAACAAAACAAGTGTTTACATTTTTATCTGTTTTTTTTTTTTAATTTTTTATTGTTGGTTTGAGTTCGAGAGAAAAAAAAACAGAATTATTTACAATGTCAAGTGCATCGGCCTCCAGTTGTTACGTCGAATTAATAATCAAAGAAAGTGAGTGACAACGATGTAAAAATGATTGTTTTAGACCATTTGATTGCCATCGAAATGAAAACGATGAAAACACTAACAATTTATTACAAACAAATTCACCAGAAAAGTAAAACGAAAAAAATATCCAAAATTCTGATTCGAAATTGTAGAACCAAGTCGACAAAAACGATAAGAACGACAAAAACTGTTCATTTTTTGTTTTTTTCCTTTTATTTTTTGGTTTTGTTTGATTTTTTCCCATCTTTGAGCTTTGTGATATTACAATCAACAACCTTTGATCCGCTACTACTGCCGAGTTTTTTACATTCCTATCATTGACAGCAGTAGTAGCGGAGCAATGACTAAAGAGGTCGTTAGTGATTAATTTTTAAGTTCAATCTGACATAAAGAGCTATTGATTCATCTTATTGTTAAATTAAGACCACCTACATGTTAAATACATTGAATTACATTTCGAGTTTCGTAATTAGAAGCGAAATCCGATACAGTAACAAAGAGAATGTGCGCAAATAAAATACACTATTTATTTATTCAAATATGTGAAACTAATAGTACTATGACGTTCACTTATTTTACTACAACAGTGGTCAATTTTCAATGGGAGGGAATTTAACCACAATTGGTAAAATTCAATGCACAAGTTACCACATTTCGATGCACATTAACCACACTTTTTTTGTGTGCACTTTTCTACTTTTCCCATGGGGTTATTTACTATTGAATGACTCTACCGAATGTCAAAAGTACTAGCAGGTACTTTGATCAATTTTAAATGTACTAAGTGAAGACTGTGAATGTAAAATGTGTATCAATTTACGCGTATACTGTGGCTTCGTTGATATATGTTTGTGAAGCACACTCACACAGAGAGAGGTGCTTTGCTTTGATGTGCGCGTCTTGTGGTGCGATACACACACCGATTTTAAATGTTGTAATTCAGCTACATTCACACAAACTGAAATGTAGTAACGAGACTCTGTGTGTGTGAGTGTGCTTCACAAACATATATCAACGAAGCCACAGTATACGCGTGAATTGATACACATTTTACATTCACAGTCTTCACTTAGTACATTTAAAATTGATCAAAGTACCTGCTAGTACTTTTGACATTTGGTAGAGTCATTCAATAGTAAATAACCCCATGACTTTTCCGCATTTTTTTCTGCGTTTTGTTTGGTTACCGAATACTCTCAATGTACTTTCGTCTAGAATTTATTCAAATTGTCGTCGAATAGATCCTAATTACATTATGAACACATAAGGAATATTGTTTATTATGTACGGTTTAACCATATTCTATTGCCCTAATAGGTAAATAATTGAAGTAGAATACATTTAACAACAGAATTTCAGAGCAAAGAGTAAAAAAGTCATTTGTTAGACGAAGATTTGCATGGGCTCTCCATATAAATACCTGTGATTTTTCGAAGTGTTATTACATTCAAATCGTCTTTCGACTCGTCAAGAACATAAGTTTGCCAAATAATTTAAAATATTTTTTCAAAACTTCTCATTTCAACATTCAAAAAACATATTGAAAAAATATTGCCGATTTCATCACAAAAATCAATTTAAAAAACAATTAAAAAATTCAACAAATAGAGTAGAAGCATTTTCACCGAATTAGTGTATTCATCAAGCGATTTCAACTCGGCGGAAGCAGTTACATTACACGGAGTTTCACCGAATTTGAGAAAAATTTAGCATCGAACATTGTGGACAGCAGAAATATTTTCAATCAAAAATTCATCCAGACCCGGCGTAAGAAAGGACAGATTATTATAATTATTGATTCATCTTAGATTTCAAAGAAAATATAAATTTGCTGAAGATGCGTGCTCCAATTACCGATTTTTCTGGAAATTTAGTCAACGCCCGCAATCAACGGCTAAAGGCCTATGTTTGTAACAACTATGTAAATGGCAAATGTTGTAATACGCAAATTTTTCTTGCGTCCTGTGCAAAAACAGTAACATTGCAAAGAGTTTCTGCCGAAGATGAAGATTGCATCAATGTTTATGATGAACCTTCAAAATCAGTAGTTTCGAGCGCCATTCCAGTTGATGGGTGCAACATTTTCTGCTTGAAATGCAATGGTTTGATTGGAATCAGAGAGGGATCATGCATATCATTCAATAATTACAAAATAAAATCGATTGTTATGCGCACATATGCTACAATAATTTCAGATATTTTATATCTATGAGGACTCATCGGGATTAAGCAATACATTTTTCTACTTCATTGTAAACAATTTTTAATATAAATAAAACATTACATTTATCAAGTACATACACGATTGGTTTTATTATTATACATTTTTTATATTAATATTTCTATTTGAGTAACATCAATAAATTGTAATTTTTAAGCACCTGCATTCCGTTCCCTAAGCGTAAAGGTGCGTTATTCGGTAACCAAACAAAACGCAGAAAAAAATGCGGAAAAGTCATGGGGTTATTTACTATTGAATGACTCTACCAAATGCCAAAAGTACTAGCAGGTACTTTGATCAATTTTAAATGTACTAAGTGAAGACTGTGAATGTAAAATGTGTATCAATTCACGCGTATACTGTGGCCATATATTGCGTGCAAAAATATGCTTTAAATGTAAGTTTAAAAATTCATTACGCCTAACGCCATCTCTCGCCCCGTTCATTGAATCTAGACTATTATTTGCGCTATAGACTTAAAGCATGTGTCGGATTCAACTTTTGCAGCGAATTCAAAGTATATCAATTGACATTGACATGTGGAATGAGTTGTTATTGGTTTTAAATTGCGTTGTTATTTAAATCAAATAAGTCGTTGATCAATAATTCAATTTATAATTTTGAAAAAAATCATGGAAATTGTCAACAAGCGAAAAAATAGACAAAACGAAGAGGTAAATGTGCTCTAAGTAAATTTAATATGTATATCAAAATCTATATTTTACCCGAATTGTTACGGAAATTATGTAATTTCAGTACTTGGTGAGCTGGGAACACAAAAGATTACGATCGTGGGAACAAAAAGAAAAAATTATTCAACTGATTCGTGATGGATGTTCGGTGAATGTTTTGCCAAATTGTGGATTGGAGGTGTTGGGTAAAAAAAAATGTTTTAGTTTTGCTAAAAAAGCATTGTCATTCTTAAATTAATTTTCTCCAGGTGCAAAGCGTGAAACGAGCGGAATAATTTCTTATTTGGTGAAATTTCAAAGCCAGAATGAGCCGAAAGAAATACCATCAATGCAGGCTAGAAAATTTCCGTTTAATATCATAGCATATTTGGAATCAAAAATTGTTTGGGAAAATGGTGAAAGTGTATGTTCAGTAGATGCAGCATTACTGGATCAGCCAAATACCACTCCAAATGAAATAATTTGTAAGTGTCGTATATAATTTGTCTATCTTTTTATTTCTATATTATTTACTACGTTTTATTTTTTTTCACTTTTTGCTAGATGCCGCCAAGGAAAAAGGGCGTATAATGTATTTCTTTGAACATGGAAGAAACGAAATTAATATTATGTCGTCTGCAGTTGCCGCCACTATTCACACTGATTTGGTTCTCGATTTTTTAGAAAAATGCATTCAGTGAAAATAAAAATTCAAAAATTTTGATAAATACACAATCTATAATAAACGATAATAAACATAAAAATGTTGATTTAAAATGCGCATTTTCCATTCAAAAAATAATGTTGTTTGCTTTGTAATCGAGTATCCATGTGCATGTGGGGTCATTGGACTTGAAACGTTATGACATTTGTAGTATGTTGGCGTTGTTTTCGATTTGGCAGCCTGATTATATATGTATTGAACAGTATTGTCAAACAATTCATATAAATGTGACGCGCAACTACGCGCTATAACGTATTATTTAACAACCTAACTATTCTATATCGTAATTTCATAGAGTGAAGACGTATTATTTTCAATTCTGCTGGAAAAACACATTATTAACAATAGTTTCTTCTTAATTATTTATCAAAATTGTTTGCAATTACAATAATATAGTAAAAATAACTATCTTTTCTGTGTAAACATTGGTATCAAACAATCTGTGTCGACAGCATTATTTTGTAAAGTTTTTTTGGCGATTATGGCAAAAGTGAAACCCCCATCTGTTTCTGTATGTGCTTCAACATCAAAATTTCAAAGATTTAAGAATAATTAATTGACAAAAAAAAATTACAATAAGTTCAACGACAAGATTTTGATAAACGCTAATTTTTTTTTTTTTTTCATTGCATTACAGTAACACGTTCTCGTACTCAGAAAGAACGTTTTCAGCGTTATTCACAATGTGTGGTTCGCATCAATCGAAATCTAAACTTGGAAAAATTGCTTTCTGCAAAACGATCAGTAAAAATACTTGAACGTAGACGAACAATTTCTTTGGATATGCCAATACACATTCGATCATCGTCTTCTGATGAACGGTCAATTTTGTTCAAAAAAGTAACAAACATTCCGTTCAATACTCGGCGTCGTTCTGTTAGTGGTGGAATGATAAATGGATCCATGATAATTTCAATTGAAACTGCTTCGGGTGAAGTTCGTGCTGACACAAATACCGATTCAATACAAAATGCTGAAATTGTTCCAGACCAAGTTAATGAAATAAAGGACAGTATTGAAACTAATTTAATAGCCAATGGAGGTGATGAAGATAATGCATTGCCA
Organism: Resseliella maxima; assembly: GCA_029041755.1. Lineage (NCBI taxonomy): Eukaryota > Metazoa > Arthropoda > Insecta > Diptera > Cecidomyiidae > Resseliella > Resseliella maxima. The sequence goes on from JAQOWM010000661.1 coordinate 153,995, forward strand.
AATGCGCTTACCAATGAATTTTCTTCAAAAGCAATTCAAGGTCAACATTTCGCAACGAAAGCATTTAGTAATAATGCAGAAAATGATATAAGCGTTGAAAAAGAAAATATTTCACCGAACGATGAAGCAGTGGCAATGCAAAATGTGCTCATACCATTATTGCCATCACCTGATGCTCAAAGTGTATGCTTTTGGCCAATTGTTCAACCGCAATCAGTTCTCGATACAGACATTCCGAATATGTTAAATTTGCCATCGCCACTGCAACCAAAGACACTCACTCAGAGTGTTCGCCAGATACCAAATTTGATCCCAATCAAAAATTTGATTTCTTTCAATGATCGGCAAAAAGTGTATCCGGCACATACAGCGTATAAATCATCAAAAACATCCGAACGCATTGTTCGGATTTTGGAAACTTATGATTTGAAAAAAAAAAGTAATGAAAAATTTGACATCTCTTGACGAAAAGAAAACTTTAATTCAGAAAGAACATGCTGTGTCCAGCACACAAGTAAATGTCAAGTTACTCTTTGACTCGAACGATTTGGATGATGATTTTGGAAAAATTGTTTTCTAATTTTCTACAGTCGAAATCAGAACAATAATTAACATAATTTTATCGTAAACATCACATTTTTCTCTATTAGTACAAATTGAAATGTACAAATATGAAACCAATGATATTTTTTGATGACAAAATTAAATAAACGTTCAAAATATAAACAATGGCTTTAGTGTATTTTTTATTATTGATATTACTTCCAATTTATCTCATATATATAGTTTAACTTCAAATTACTTCAAATTATCAAATCAAAGTATACTTGGCTTTCTTATGAATTATATCAAAGTACTTCGTTATGGATTCAATTGCATATATCCCATTTTAATTTTGAAATCATCTCGAGTTATACTGTTTCATCTGGTCAATGAATAATTTTTTGTTTGGTTTATTTTTTATTAAAAAAAATAAAAAATTTAAAAAAAAGGGTGGTTAAAAAAAAAATTTTTTTTTTTTGAACATCAATCTGAAATACTTATATTAAATGCACGCTTCGCAAACATGAATGCTAAAAAGACCAAACTATATAAAGAGATTCAAATGCTGAAAAAGCAAGTGGAATGTTTGAATAACGAATTGACCCACACACGAGAAACGATGGAAAATACTACATTAATTGATGTAAATATTTATTCAACGTAATAATTGTATTTTTTCTCATGAAAAATTAGAGTTATTACATTCACATATAAATTATTTTTATTCGAATCAAGACCATTCAAAATAATCTAATAATGAATTTTTTTTATATTTAGGGCAAACAGAAGGCAATTATTGAATGCCTAATTGCAGGAGTAAAACATAAAAAGAAATATCCCGAAATATTTCGAACATTTTGCTTCACATTGCACTACCACAGCCCACGGGCATATCAATTCCTCCGGGATTCATTCAGCAATCACTTACCACATTCAAGTACAATACGTGCATGGTACGCAAATTCAGATTTAAACACAAAGTCTAATGTCATAAATGAACAGTGTTTGAATATACTAAAGAGGAAAGTAGCAGTAAAAGCCCAAGCAGGCGACCGTCTGATCTGCTCATTAATTTTCGACGAAATTCATATAAGGAATCATATACAGTGGTCAAATGCAGAAAAAAAACTAATAGGATATGCCAATATTGACAGAAATAAAGAACAAACAAGCGAACAAAAAAATGAAAAATCTGATGTGGCAACTCAAGCACTTGTATTTATGGTTAATGCAGTCAATGATTCGTTCCAGTTACCAATTGCTTATTATTTTATAAATTCAATGCCGGCTGTTCAAAAAGTGAATCTAGTTATAAAAATTATAGAAGAATTATTGAATTGTGGAATTCATGTATTGAACATTTGCTTTGATGGCTTTGCCGCAAATCTTACCATGTGTAAGTTACTCGGAGCAGTACTCAACGTAAACTCACCATTGTTCAAACCGTATTTTTTTGTAAGAGGAGAGCGAATTCTAATTTTATTAGATAGTTGCCATATGATTAAGTTAATTCGAAATCGACTCTCAGCCAAAGAAGTATTGTTTGATGGAAATGGCAAAAAAATTTTCTGGCAATTATTCATTGATTTGGTTCAAATGAAAGATCGTGGATTTGTATTGATACACAAAATGAATCAATCTCATATAAATTGGAGACAGCATAAAATGAAAGTTAATCTCGCTGTGCAAACCCAGCTGCGTCATCAATGGAATATCTCATGAATGAAGGTGTGCCAGAATTTGTTGATGCTCAATCAACTATTGTTTTCACTCGTAATATAAATAGTGTCTTCGATGTATGTAACACTAAGGACAATCAAAACGAGAATATATTTAAACGATCTATGAGTTTAGAAAATGCAACTCAAATTTTTGAGCTATTCGACAATGCTATCCGATACATTAAATCATTGAAAGTTATTAATGAGAAAGGCAAATTGGTGCAAGTTTGTAACTCCAAAATTAAAACTGGATTTAATGGATTCATTATAAATATGGAATCACTAAAATTAGCCTTTCAAGAGTTGATTGAAGAAAAAAAAATTATCAAAAGCATTCGAACGTATTATCTGCAACAAGATCCACTAGAAATTTTATTTGGAAAGGTTAGATCATTAGGTGGTTTCAATAGTAATCCAACTTGTGAGCAATTTTCAGCTTCGTTCAGGAAATTGCTGGCATACAATACCATTATGTATTCGAAATTTTCGAATTGTAATTTGAGCGATGAATCTCAATCAAATCCATACTCTAACGTTCTTTCTATAACTTCTCGACATACTGTTAAAACACCTAATATTAACGAGTGTGAAAATGTATCTGAAGAAGAAATTGAAATGTTGTATGAAAGGTTAAATTCAATTCCAGTACAAGAAAATCAAAATTCTGAGAATCTTACTGATTCGTCAATAGCGACAGTAGCCAAAATAATCGAAAGAAGAATCACAACAACGAAAGAATTTTCTTGTATATTGTGCAAGCAAATATTTGAAGAGAATAAACGAAAAGCCGAGAACGTGTTTATAGGAGCAAAACTACAAGGAAAACCATGTTTTAGCACATTTGAGATCTGTAAACAGATAGAATACTTTTTACAACCCGAATTATTGAAAGGAACGATGAATTTTAACGTTATTTATCATGAAATACTACAAAGTATTAATTTTGAGGCACTTTACGATGAAACCGATTTTTCAGACCATTTAGATCACAAAATATATTTGATTCGCTATGTGATTGATGAATACATTCGAATAAAAGGAACACACATTGCACAAACAGAAACATTCAAAGAGCATGAAAAATCATTCAGAAATAAGTTAAATAAACTGTTACATTATTTAGGTCAATAATGATTTAAGTCTAAATAATATTTTTTGTTATTTGAAATAAGAATTCTTTACATGAAAAAAAAATTGTGTTGTTTGTTTACAATTAAATGGATATGGATTGAATGACATTTCAAATTTGACACTCCAAATTGAACGCATGTGTGAGTGAATTTGCCATGAATTTGCAAACATGTAAACATATAGTTGTCACGTTCACTCATCATGTTTGCATGGTTTTCGTTCCACTCGCACTACACAAATAATTTGCATTGTTTACTTACGCTACATTTTTCGACTAATCCTGCGTTACTCGCTACAATTACTGCTAAATAACGCAAAAAGTAACGCACGGAATTACTTTTTGCGTTATTTAGTTGTAATTGTAGCGAGTAATGCAAATTAGTAATTTGCCTGACTCTGCTGAATTATAACATTTACAATCGGTGTGTGTATCGCACCACAAGACGCGCACATCAAAGCAAAGCACCTCTCTCTGTGTGAGTGTGCTTCACAAACATATAGAGTAAAATTCAATAGTAAATAACCCCATGGGAAAAGTAGAAAAGTGCACACAAAAAAAGTGTGGTTAATGTGCATCGAAATGTGGTAACTTGTGCATTGAATTTTACCAATTGTGGTTAAATTCCCTCCCATTGAAAATTGACCACTGTTGTAGTAAAATAAGTGAACGTCATAGTACTATTAGTTTCACATATTTGAATAAATAAATAGTGTATTTTATTTGCGCACATTCTCTTTGTTACTGTATCGGATTTCGCTTCTAATTACGAAACTCGAAGTGTAATTCAATGTATTTAACATGTAGGTGGTCTTAATTTAACAATAAGATGATTCAATATCTCTTTATGTCAGATTGAACTTAAAAATTAATCACTAACGACCTCTTTAGTCATTGCTCCGCTACTACTGCTGTCAATGATAGGAATGTAAAAAACTCGGCAGTAGTAGCGGATCAATGGTTGTTGATTGTAATATCACAAAGCTCAAAGATGGGAAAAAATCAAACAAAACCAAAAAACAAAAGGAAAAAAACAAAAAATGAACAGTTTTTGTCGTTCTTATCGTTTTTGTCGACTAGGTTCTACAATTTCGAATCAGAATTTTGGATATTTTTTTCGTTTTACTTTTCTGGTGAATTTGTTTGTAATAAATTGTTAGTGTTTTCATCGTTTTCATTTCGATGGCAATCAAATGGTCTAAAACAATCATTTTTACATCGTTGTCACTGTTGTCACTTTCTTTGATTATTATTAGTTCGACGTAACAACTGGAGGCCGATGCACTTGACATTGTAAATAATTCTGTTTTTTTTCTCTCGAACTCAAACCAACAATAAAAAATTAAAAAAAAAAAACAGATAAAAATGTAAACACTTGTTTTGTTGATCGATATGAAAGTGTTGTTTTGTTTGTGAGCAAGCGAAAGCACCTAACACTTTGAAAAAGTTTGAGACTGACGTTTGCCAATAAACAATAGCGTCTCTTTGGATATTTACATAGAATTACATGTTCGTGTGACAGCAATAGCTATGTGTACCACGCACACGAATACATTTCTTTCAATAACAATTGCCATAGAGGCGCTACTGCTTATTTCAGATGAATTGTCTGAAAATTAATACATTGATTACATATACACGCTTCATGTCATTGAAAAAAACTACACACAAAATATGAACAACAAAACCATATGATTTCCTTTTCGCCTCATTTGCGCAAATTAAGCAACAAATTTTCAATGTCATTGTCATGTTATGACTTTATATCTATGAGCCTTCCGAACCATTCTCAAACAGATGACAAAATTAAACATAAGCAATATTGATATGATTACCTTTTAATTCTTATCTCTCTTCGTCAAATATGAATGAAACTTGTCTTTGTTTTGCGAAAAAAA
>JAQOWM010000146.1:0-83631 GCA_029041755.1 Resseliella maxima
GTGGCCATTTCCAAGCTACAAAAGCAGTGTTCGAAAATTATTCCGAAATCGTTGCAACGCTTGACCAAGTGAAAAGTAACAAAGTATTGAAAATAGATGGAGATGATACTGCTATATGCATTGGCATTTTGAATATTATCACACAATCGAACTTTGTGTTCATTTTGGTTTTTATCTATGAAATTTTAACTGATATCGTTCCAACCGATGCCGTTTTTCAAAAGCGAGACATTGATTATCGGCGTGCAATGCAAGAAATCCATTCGGTAAAATCATTCATTTCAAAATATCGTACGGAGAAATCATTTGACGAATTTCTAAAAAAATCTCAAGATTTAAAATCTACTGTAATGCAAAATATGGTTATGTATTGCACACAACGAATTCGCAAACGATCACAGGTTTTAAATGACTTCGTCGTCGAAGATCTGATGAAGACTTTGAACTTAAATCATGTTTCTATGAAGTAATTGATATAATATTACAAGAATTTGATGTAAGATTTTCCGAAAATAATGATATTTTAATTGCTATTTCAAATTCAACGGAAATGAATTATGATGATTTAAAACCATTTGAACAAATTGGTCTAAGTCTTCCCGATAGATATGAATTAGCTACGGCCAAAAAGTTGATTGATAAGAAAAAAATCGAGTGGTATGAAAAAAATAAAGAAACAGATAATTCAAAACAATCACGATTCAATATTCTATCCATATTATATGAATATCGGGAAGTTCTTCCAGATGTTTACAAATTCTATGCATTAATTGAAACATTCGGATGTAGCACAGCAGTATGTGAGGCATCATTTTCAGCTTTAGCGCAAATAGATGTGCCATCACGTATAACAATGACCAATGAAAGGATTAGAAATCTCGCATTCATGGCATTTGAAAGTAAACGGTTAAACAAAATTTCAATAATCGATATATTACGTAAATTTAATGAAACAAAGAATCGAAGAGTTGAATTGTTTTAATCTAAAGTCATTTTTAAATCGTCATCAAAAAAATCTATCAAATATTTTTCTTCATATAAAAAAAAATTCTATTTGCATTAAATTTGCTGTAAACAGTTGACAGCAATTAGTGATAAGTAAATATAGCGCCTGTTTATTTTTTAATTTAAACAAAAAATTTAAACCATTGAAGTTGAACATTTCTTCTCTGTTTTCGAAGGAACAAAAAATTTCATATAAAAGATTTCAATGATAAACAAAAAATAATCATTAATTAATAAACCAAAACATTAAAGTGAAACATAAACAAGAACAAAACTAAATAAGCGATCAATTTTGGCGATTCTGCTTGCATTTCGAAAATATTGAAAACCAAATATCACTATAAGGAATCGAGTCCAACCAGACACTTCATTTATGCAAATTTAATTTCATCATAAAAAAGTTGTTCACCATGGGTGCAAAAGATAGTAAAGAAATAGATTCTTCAGCAGGAGCCATTAACAATAATATAATCGTTAAGAAAGATGATACTGTCAACATCCACAACACGGAAATTATAATACTTTTGTATATAATTTGCGGTATAAAAGCAATCGAACTTATAATGTTCGTTTATTATAGACATCGTCGAGGATTGAAGAAAAACTATGAAAACAAGTTTCAACCAAAGAATAACCAAAACCCAGCATAAGGCCAGTGACAACTGTGATTTTGCACTTATTTATAAATTATTTCAAACATAAATTATTATCTGCCATGCTTATATATTATATTTTTTTCATTTCAGATCGTACTGTTTTCGATTATAAATTATAATTATGATTTATAACACTCTTCAATGTACATCATCAATAACATCATTCTCAGATTTATTCAAAGATGTTCAACTCAACTTTATTTCAATTGTATCATGTATTTTCACTCAATTTTTTTGAACAATTGTGAAAAAAATTGCAAAAATTTAATTTGTTTGATGTGTTTTTCTTATGTTAAGCTAGTGTTATGTTAGTGGTATTACCATTTAGCTCGTGGACATTTTTCCGTGCAACTTTTCTACAGGACATTTTCACTTTAAACCGTTCATATTAGAATATAATCTAAATAAAACTGTGTAAAACATATTTGTAAAACTCCATTCTCAACAACCAAAACATTGTTGTTTAAGTTTGAGTTTGATATTTTCACAAATTCAATTAAAATAAACAATTTGATTTTTGTCCTTATTAGTTTAAAAAAAGACAAAGATTTTGCCACTTTGCAAAAATTCATTACTTCTTACGGTAATAACACTGTACAACAGTCATGATAATCCAGGGGTTTTCTCGCCGGATTCTGAAAATAGATCGAAAATCATGAGATACGTGTATCGGCGTTTTGCTGGGAGACTACTTTTTTTTCATACAACACCTCACTTGGTAGTTTTCCCTGTTCAGGCCAATTTGGCCATGATATCATTCATTGATAAATGCAAATTTGAGCATATACATGTGGAAATTCGGTTTTGATGTCTGAAGACGAATTGTACAGAAAATTGTGGAGAAAATTTTATCCCAAGTGACAGACCCCCTATCTCCACCCCCCACCCCTTATTTTCCCCTGAATGTCCAAAAAACACGATTTTTTCTCATTTTCTCAAGACAAATTCCAAACTATCGACTTTTTCAGTCACGTATCTCCGATAAAATGTAGCCAATGTAATAATGAATAACTTCTCTTAATATTTAAAATCTGAAAATTGCTTTTTCAATTGATAAAATCACAAAATTCTCATTGAATTTTCCAAAAAATCATTAATTTTAAACACAATTCTAGATTTTTTTCATTTAAACTTATTCTCTTCATTCTTTTAACTGAAAAATTGGTTTTTTATTTTGAAATTACAAAAAATGCATCAAAAATCCGCCAGAGGCACTGCGTATTCAGCTCTTTGACATTTTTCAGACCAAAAAAATCATCGCTGATGTCAAAGTGATTTGCACAAGCGCTTCTTTTTGTTATATCATTCAATACACAATAAAAATAAATAATAATACAGTGTGAAGAATTCAAAAATATTTTAAAGAAAATGGAAAGTACAAGTGCAGATTGTGAATCAAAAATAAATTCTTTTTGTTACATGTGCGGAGAGTATACATTTCAACAATATCGACATACGATGAATGAACGCATTGAGGAAATGTATACATACTATTTTGGTTGTGCTATCATACGCAATCAGAGCTATGCTCCAAACATCATTTGCAAAACATGCAAAAATGCATTGCACAACTGGTGGAACAAAAAACGTTTCTCTTTAAGTTTTGCTTTACGATGCAATGGTCGCGTGAACCCAACTACGTACATAATCGTGAAAATTGTTATGTTTGCCAAAACCCATTTACACGAATAAATTAAAAGTAAAGAGAAAATTTGTATACAAAGGTGTTGGGGTGCGATACGGCCTATTCCACATGACGAAGAGCATCCGGTTCCAAAGCACCCACAAGAAATATCTCCAACGTTTGAAACTTTGTATACGGCAAGTAGTACCAATGCTGCAAGCAATATAAATGATCCAAATTATGAAATTGATGATGATGACGGAATGCCATCATTAATATCTCAGGCTCACTTGGATCGCATTGTTCGTAAGTTGCATCTGTCACAAACATATGCAGAAATATTGGCTCGTGAATTAAAACAATCGCATGTGCTTGCACCTGGAGTTAAAATTACTGGATATCGCAAACGACAACAGCAATTTCTACCGTATTTCACACTGTCAACAGATAAAACGTACGCATATTGTAATAATATGAAGGGCTATTGAATGAAATGGGCGTTGAACACTACAATGCTGAAAAATGGCGCATTTTCATTGATTCAAGTAAAAGCAGTTTAAAGGTTGTCCTATTGTACGAAGACAGCTCAATAAAACCATTGCCTATCATGTACGCTTTGAATCGTAAGGAAACATTTGACACAATGGAATGGATTTTAAAACTGTTGCTCGATATCACAAATGGCGAGCATCATGCGATCTGAAAGAAGGAAAAAAAAGGTGTTTTATTTGTGTGGGGGCGTGTTTGGATTTCGGTAATACACGAGCCGAAAATTATAAGGTAAATTTTGGACAAATTTTTCAATATGAATTGAATGAATGGTAATTTTATTTCAATTATGCAGTTCTTATCGATGAAATGATAGCTGCCTTTGAAAACATTGATGTGCATATGTCATTGAAGATCCATCTTCTGTATTCTCACTATGAACGATTCGAAAATCAGTTGCCGACAGAATCAGACGAACAGGGGGAGCGATTCCACCAGACCATCATGGAAATGGAGGAACGCTACAAAGGAAAGCGGATCGATTCAATGCTGGCCGATTTCTGCTGGTCGATTGCAGTAGAACTAGAAGATTGAAGAATTGTCTTTATTTGTTTTTTGTAAATTCAAAATAAAAAACTAATTTTTCAGTTAAAAGAATGAAGAGAATAAGTTTAAATGAAAAAAATCTAGAATTGTGTTTAAAATTAATGATTTTTTGGAAAATTCAATGAGAATTTTGTGATTTTATCAATTGAAAAAGCAATTTTCAGATTTTAAATATTAAGAGAAGTTATTCATTATTACATTGGCTACATTTTATCGGAGATACGTGACTGAAAAAGTCGATAGTTTGGAATTTGTCTTGAGAAAATGAGAAAAAATCGTGTTTTTTGGACATTCAGGGGAAAATAAGGGGTGGGGGGTGGAGATAGGGGGTCTGTCACTTGGGATAAAATTTTCTCCACAATTTTCTGTACAATTCGTCTTCAGACATCAAAACCGAATTTCCACATGTATATGCTCAAATTTGCATTTATCAATGAATGATATCATGGCCAAATTGGCCTGAACAGGGAAAACTACCAAGTGAGGTGTTGTATGAAAAAAAGTAGTCTCCCAGCAAAACGCCGATACACGTATCTCATGATTTTCGATCTATTTTCAGAATCCGGCGAGAAAACCCCTGGATTATATTTTTTTTTTCAAATTTGTTGTACAGTGTAATTTTTCAACAGCAAGCTTCCTTTCACAAAATCACATTATTTTATGTATATATATGTAGACATGTGTGTGAATGAGTGAAAATACGGTCAATTGATCCACAAAAATACGTAAAAGCGCTACATTCCATATTTCAACTCTGAAGTTAACTTAAAATCATTACCTGAATGTTTGTTTGAACTTTTATTTTCACTTTCGTCAGATGTATGTACTACCTGTTGTCCTGGTGATGGCAATATAGCATGTTCATAGTAGTATTGTGGTACTATTGAACATTGGCATATTACTAATAAACAATAACGAGCTGCAAAAATACCACATGATTAATAATATTTAATAAATAGATTTTTGGAAAATGTAGGATTAAATTCGTTTTATTCATCTGCTGTTGATTATACATAACCTAAGCCTGCCAGATTGCCCGGATTTTCCCGGGCGACCCCGAATTTTTATCACTTTCGCCGGGAAAAATTCTATCCAGCCCGGATGCCCGGTTTTTGTGAGAAAAGCCCGGATTTGCCCGGATTTTTTAACGATTTTTTTTTTCAAATTTTACGGGTTTTGTATAGATTTAAATGTGTCAATTTTGAATGCATTTTTCTGATCGCAACTGTGAAACAGCCGATTACTCTATCACGAATACACTCGCATTGGTCATATAATCAATCGATTCCTTTTGTTTTTAACATTTACATTTACAAACGCGAAGAAGAGAGAAAGATTTAGCTGTTTATTGTTTACAAATTTAGTTTGAGAAACGAAAAGAATATGCAACACTTGCAGAAACGTTTGAATTTTATTATTTAAATCTATTTGTTGGATTATTTTTCAAAGGATCCAGTCGACTGAATAAATAAAAAAAAATGTCTCTACATGAATTTTAATGTTTTTGTTATTCTTTACATTTCAGCTTCAAAATATGGTAAGTTGAAACTGATTTTTCACATTGTATGTTTTGCAAAAATTGAAAATTTTTCCCGGATTTTTGCCCGGAATTCAGATCATACTCGGCCCGGATTTTTGCTCGGATTTTGATAAAAATTGCCCGGAAATTGCTCGGCGGAATTGCCACAAAAAAAATCTGGCAGGCTTAAAATAACCCAATGAGCACAATGATGATTCTGTAGTGAAATTCTGAATTCTGATTAGCGAAAAACTTAAAAGCGCTAATATGATGAGAATAAATGTTTTCATTCTTTAAACGATACTTAAAAATGTGTTCAAATCGTTTCGAAGTAAATTTAGTTTTAAAACTTGTACGTCTACAAAATGCAGTGCGAGTATTCACCAAGTTTTTTACAATGTAAGCATCATGGTAAGCATATACAGTTCAAAACCATTTTTTTCATGAATCAGCAATAGCTCATTTGTTTGCAGACATTGATTAACACTGACGATTAGTAACTTGATCAGCGTCAGGAATTATCGTCAGTAATTATTTCATTGCGTACCATATATAACGTTGCTGCGCAGGCTCGTCCGTATAGTGTGAATGCTAAATATCGTTAGTATTGCTGCATCTAACGAAATATATTCAACGATTGTTTTGTATTGAAATTGATTCACATTATACGGATGCGCTTGCGCAGCGACGTTACGTATGGTACGCAATGAAATAATTACTGACGATAATTCCTGACGCTGATCAAGTCAGTGTTAATCAATGTCTGTTTGTTTGTTTGATTGTTTTTTAATTGTGTGTTTTGTGTATGTGTTATTTTGTTGTTGAGTGCGAATGAAAAATTATGATATTCATATTGTGCGAAAACACTATTCACTTGCACATGCAAGTGCAGTGGCAATCCAAAATATAATTCGCATGCGAATGATGATTTTTCTGTGATTGATGGAGGTTTTGTTTCGGAGTATAACATTGTCAGATATGCGAAATCGATTAGATATGCGATATGTTAATGCTAGAAAGAGATTCCTTTTAAATAAATTTATTTATATAAATCACATTTATCGCATAAATTTATCTAAAAGGAATCTCTGATGCTAGATATAATGTATCATAAACAGATTGGTACTTGTGGTAGTGTGAATGCACATAATGTTTCAGTTGTTTGTATTCGTTTATTTGCTTTAATGTCCGATGTAGTATTGTCATTATTTGCCATATAATTGTATATACTGAAAATGAGGCTAATCTAACCACAATGAAGATGAAATTCAATGTTACAAGCTTACGAAAAAAATTTCAGCTAAAAGTTGATGAAATTGATATTTGCAAATCTCATTAATTATTTATCTTACTAATTTTTCTATGAAACTGGGCCGATAACCTAAAGTTATTTGAGCAGGGAAAATCCTTTAATAAAATAAAGTAATAGTTTTTCCCTTTATTAATTAATTTACACGTGTTACCCGTATGATGTCTTTAATGAGAAGAAAAAAAAAAAGTATCTACATTTGACATTTCGAAAATACACTGTTAATGTGTAGAAATATTCTTTACGTTAATAATATTTACATACATTTTATAACAAAATTTGTGTTTAGTTTTTTAGTGTTGTGTGTTTTTCATACATTTTTTGTTGAAGCACGTTTTAAGTTGTTTCCCAAGAAACTACCATCTCCTTCATCTCCTATAAGATCGTCATCAGTTCATTCATTACCATCAACATCAATGGGAAATATTGCAACACAGCGTCGAACACCACCGCATTTTCCATCATCTGTATTATCTTTAAATTCAATATCGTCCATTGAAATAAAATCAGCATTATCGAAACAATCACTTAATTTGTGAGAAGAACGACTTGCACGTACGAGTATTGATTGTAATTTAAATAATCACCAGGCACTGGTTTTTGCATAGATTTTGTATGGCATAGATAGCGATATGCAGAGAAGCAATAATCAAACGACTTCGAACAATCTGCATGTCGCTATCTATGCCATACAAAATCTATGCAAAAACCAGTGCCTGATAATCACGGATGTATTCAAGGCGCTTGCTGGACCAACTGCGGACCGAGATTATTTTCCGCTGATTGGTGTTTCACCAAAAACCAAAATTCAACAGAATTAAAATTGGCCAACTGCACAAAAGACGCTGATTGCGAACCATGTTGGGTGTGCGCAACACAATGTTTACTCGAAGGTGCTTCTATCGATGAAAAGCATGGGGTTACGCACTACTGAATGACGTTTGAAAACGTCAAAAGTACTGGATGGAATTGTGAGAGTATTTTATGTACTGTAGACGACTGTAAACCAACTGAACTGAACTCAACAGCCGTCAACAACTTTTCCATTGAGCATTGTGTATGCATACATGCATACTCTCTTATTTTCTCTTTCTCTTCTGAAACAAGTCTCGTAGCCATGCTCATAGGGATGAACGGTGATTCGTTTGTATGTATCGGTTTCGTTTCATGCTCAAGAAATCTGTCAAATTATAATAAATAAAATTTGCATTCACAGCCAAAGACATCATTTGTTGACGGCTGTTGAGTTCAGTTCAGTTGGATTACAGTCGTTTACAGTACATAAAATACTCTCACAATACCATCCAGTAATTTTGACGTTTTCAAACGTTATTCAGTAGTGCATAACCCCATGATGAAAAGGTTAATTTCAAAAAATATAATTAGCCTTTCATTTCCAATTGTGTCTTTTTCTACCTCAAATATTCAATCGATTTTGTATTTTCATTTTAATTGCATTTGTATGTAAGTTTTTATATGTGCGTGTTTCAATTTAATTCTAACATTTTTTATGTCAACACATTTTTACAATTTTGTATATGCGTGTGTTTAAATTTCATTATAGCAATTTTTTGTCAAAACTTAGAATTTGCGTTTCATAATAAATAAATAAATGAATAAATTAAACGAAACTGTGTCTTTTTATTTCCATTTCAACATACATTTTTGTTTTCTCAGGTCTCTTTCAAAATTGTTCATTTCCTCTCCCTCATGACATCATTCTTAATCTATAGGCATATGATGCACGCATCATAAAGCAAAGACAATAAACTAATTTAGGCAATTATACGACGCGCACATAAAGGGCTCATACGTATATACGCACATATGATAATTTATACAGTGAACAGCACGGTATTGTATTGTATTGTATAGTGTAGTGTAGTGTATTGTGGTCTGCGCATGATATTTTTACCTGCGATTTTTTTTTCCAAAATAATCATAATAAAAATATCGTAGGAATAGTGTTTGAGTCATGTGCATAAGAAGCACGCACGAACATGTTTTTTTTTTCTTCTTGTTTTCTTACCTTTCGTTTCGGACGATGAATACATTTTCAAAACTGAATGATTTTATTACGCAGTGTGTACAAATGTATGTAGATGTACATGTACACTAACACTGTCTATGAGGTGGTCTAGAACCGGCATTTTCCCTCTACTAACGAGCCAAAAAAAAAACCGATGATGCAGAATTGTTGGGATATTTCATGAATAGAAACCACGGGGTCATTCACGAAATTCCAGTGCATCTAGTTTTCAGTGTTTTTTTAGTGTAATGTTAGGTCTCAATGGTTTTTCATCATGAATTCATTGAAAGTTAATCAAATTTTCATTTTACTTTTTACTTTTTAGAATTTATTATTATTTTAAGAAATTATATGAAAGGCTGCGAGGAAAAATGTTACACAGAAAAGTTCCGTGGAAAAATGTTATTATTCAATGTATTTGTTGTTGTTTTTTGTATGTTGAATACACTGAATAATAACATTTTTCCACGGAACTTTTCTGTGTAACATTTTTCCTCGGAGCCTTTCATATAATATATTTAAATTTTATTTTTTGAAAAAAATGAAGAAAAAAGTCAATAATAATAAATTATAACAAGTAAAATACAAATTATATTGTACGCTTTTCAACGAATTTATGATTAATTAAAAATTATTGAGAGCTAACTTCACGCACTAGAATTTTTTGCTAATTTTTCTAGTGCTAGTGATCATGATAGAAACCATTAAATTTTACAATTTTATTTTAAAATAACATGTTTTACGTTTTTCCATGATCAAAACAACTTTCTCTATAACTAAAGTAGTCCCATACTATGATATTTTCCTTGGAAAGGAAACTAGTAGAGGAAATGCGTTTTTGAAACCAAAATAAGATGAATTAGGCACGATATCGATTTCTCCGTTTAAAGTAAACCGAAAATGACTTACGAATTATGCTCAAAACTGCATTTTTACTTCTGTTTAATTGTTTTTGCGAAATAATAATAGTTTTACATGGTTCGAACTTTGAACGTCATAAAATGCCGTTTTCACGTACTTTCACATACAAATTGCAATTTTTCACCGAAAATCTTATCTGGGGATGAAACAACAATGGTAACGACTCTGTAACATTCGACGACCTTTATTTTTTTCGCAAAAAAATATGAGTTTCCTTTAACGAAAATGCCGTAAAATACCTATTTTGGGCACTTTTCATACAAAAATCATCATTTACACTGGATATATTTCCATTTAACGGATCCACTATGCGGTCACCATCCATGGCTTGAACTATCCTAACAATTCTGCATCATCAGATTTTTTTTGGGCTCGTTAGGAATGAGCTATTGTGTTAAAAAAATTTTGCGTACAGCGTACACAATGTACACATACACCGTTCTTTTTCCTCACTGGGACGATGGCTGAAGCGTAAGGGGAGTGACTCACTTGAATTATGCCATCTTTCAAAAGGTCATCAACAATATACTTAATTTCAATGCGCTCATAATGTGACAATCGACGAGGTTTACAAAAGATTGGTTGTTACGATTTCGACTTGCTCAAATTAAATTGTCTAACCACGTTGAGTACAACGTGTCGTGATTTTCAATCTCTAACTATATTAAGATTTTTCTTTAAATTTAATCTAAGTTTTTCTAGATCATATTGCTCAATATCAATTTTATTCTCGCGATTTGTCTTGAAATACTCAAATTTCTACTAACCCGAGAGTCAATGACCAATTGCCCCTCTCGATCGGATGGTATTTGCTCGTTCCGATTGATTGATTTGTCTGATTCAATGATAAAGCAGGTAGCCCGTTTCTACGCTACTTTCTGATGCAATTCTAATAGCCCATTTCTATTCAGAATTCTCAATAATGTCAGGAAACCACGTTTCACAGCCCGTATCTGTGCTAATTATTACCGCTCACATAAATCTTCTCAATAGAAATTTAAGTTTTTCACATACGGTCAATATTACACATACGATAATGATGATTTTATTGAATAATTAAATTAAACTCAATTTTAATGTCAAAATATCATTGGTTTCATTGAATAGATAAATTACGGCCAATTCCATCAAATCCTTTTAACTATTCACGTAGAATTCATTTTCATGAAATTCAATTCGGTCCGAATGGTAAAGTTGCTTTTTCATTGAAAAATTACGACAAATGTCATAATTCCTTTTATTCCAATTTAACAAAATCAATAATCTCACTTGGATAATTCTTTTGTAAAAAATATCAATTTATTTTATTCAACAATTGACTACTTATAAAATTATCAAGTTTCAATACGAAACCGAACAGGATTTTTTGTTACGTCTAATCGGTTCAACAGGCAAGATCGAAAGGGAAAAGGCACGATTTTTTTCTATTTGTGGCCTATTTGACTTTCCATTGAAAATGAATAGAATGATTCCTTTAAAAAGTCTCACGCCATCTATCGGCTACTGATTTTCTGTTATCGACTAAATTCATACAATTCGATTCTATGTATTACATTTTTAGTATGCAATCGTTTCGTGACATTTACATTTTCCATGTCACTTTTTTAACATTAATTTTATTGTTTACATTTTGTTCTTATTCTTTTTCATATTTTTGTTTTCTTTTTTCTTTGAATTATCATTTTTTTCTGTTATCTTTTATATTTTTGATTTTAAATAATAATTTTGTTATCGATACATTTATTTTAATTGTGTTTTTTTTTTTTTTTCATTCCGTCAATTAAAACCAGAACATGCATTCGAAATTACTGTTAGTTCCCTCATAAACCAATCAATACAATTTTCGCCACGATTACTTGCATAAAATGCAATCGATTCATCATTTTCAAATTTGAAATAATATCCAATACTATGTACTTGATGTTCTTGAATCGCTTGCGTTGAACAATGTGCATCAAAAATTGATGTTTCAGGTTGCTTTAGAAATGCTTCAGTGTCTGCATATATGATGAACGGTATTTTAAATTGTTTTTTATAATTTTTAAATGTTTCATACTTCTGTTCTTCGTTTGGCATTTCAATCGCACATTTATTCTCGGTTTCATATAATATTCTATGTTTTTCCAGGAGCTCATTTGTTGTGAAATGATTTAAACATCGATAATAACATATTGGTGTATAACCTTTGTGTTTGGTTATTTGAGCACGAACTAATGCACTCAAATTTTTTATCCAACAATAATGTGAATTTTTAGTCACATCAAATTCTGCTTTATTTGGGTTATGTGTTGTCTCTGTAATCATAAGTAAATGCACATACTGATGATTTTCAACAGCTCTCGAAGCTAAAAAGAGTGGACACACTTGTTGTTTTTCTGCATCAAAATAATATACGTTAATGGCTATCGGTTCATTTTTATCCATACATTTTGATTTGATTAAGACGTATTGGACAATCAATTCCATTGAAATTCAATTCATTATTCCAGCCTTGATATCTTATAGCATCGTTTGCTTTATTTCTATTTTTTGTATGTACTTCATCGTAATGTAATGCCGCTAAAATTGACCATTTGAAACATTCGTTGCCCGTGTTTCTTAAATTTATAATAGCTCTCTTGTTTTTCATTGTTCTTGGAAGTTCAATAAACCCGGATGCACTCAATGGTTGATATTTGAAAATTTGCGTGCACAACTGTTTGATTCTACTCAATGTAAATCCAGAACCTTCAACCATCACCTCATTAACTCTTCTCACAACATAATCAATAATATCTTTTTGAAAATGATTTCTTATATTGGTGGTAGAACTAATTTCACACATTTTAGTTTGAATATGAATCATTCGTTTCTCGAGTAATGGATCACTATCTTCACTTGTTTGGATTGATCGTTCGAATTGTGCACTAAAATATGACATTGTTTTTATAAAATCGAACTGTAATACAGCTTCCTTTATTTGAGATTCATATAGAATGAACGCATTATGTAAAAATTCTTCTATAAATTTATAACCTTTATTCACTAGTTCAAACTGTCGGATACGTTGACCGAATGCAGAATTCAAAATTCTTAATTCCACTTGTGGTATTTCTTCCATGATTACTCATTGATGTGTTCACTCACCAAATGATTTGATTTAGTCATATATTTAAATACTTCGCTTATCCACAGATGGAAGTATTACACATTACAATTTGATTTAGTATTAGTGGGGTTTTTATGTTATTGTGATTCATATAATATTGTTTGTTTATCGTTGCGGATCTATTGTTTTGCTGAAAAAACTTTGACAAAAGTGTTTTGTTTAAAAACAATGTTGCATTCTATATGTTTACTGAGCATTTCAATTCAGGTGCAAAATGAAACGTGGAAGTTATAATATGCATGAAATTAAGAAATGTAAAATGAAATGTTGTGACATATAAGAAATGAGAAAATATAGTATATTTTAATCTTTTTTCTTCTGAAATACATAATTGTATGTGTGTGTGGTCACATAAGAATAGAATTAATTTTTGTTATTAGCGATGTAATTCACATTTTGTGGTCAGTTCTGTTTAAAACCTTTTGTCGAATAATAATTCACAAATATTTTTCATCTAAATGAAATCATCAACAGATTTGCTTCATTGAAATCCTCTGAGTAAAAAAGAAAAAAAAATATTACAAGAAGTATGAACGCACTTGAAAGTTTACGAATGATTGATGAACGTAAACCTTATCTTGGATTTACAAATTTAGCTGTTGGTTATCATAAAATTATGAGTTTTCGTATAGTGAAAAATAATTCCGCGGAAAAATGATGATGATTGTGAAAATACTATTCTTGTGGAGCTCGAAAATGAAATTTTATTCCTACCTCAATATTTTATGAGTGCCCTCGATGATGATGATATTAATGATTTAAACAGTGCTGATGAAATCAATTATTTGTATTTTGGTGGAAAACGTGAAGGAAATAAGTGAGTTTAATTAAGTTTTGATTTTGAAAACTGTATATTACATAGTTTTATTTTTTTCTATAGCTCTTGGATTATAAGAATTGTGAGTTCACCTACTATACGTCAAGAAAAGTTTAGATTTGAAAATAGATTTCTAAGTGATAGGTACATCATACAAATGCATTTAGATTATCGAAATTTAATAAGAGATTTATTAGCACATTATTCATCCATTCTTAAGAAGGTGTATGGTGAATTTCAATTGAGAATCTTAACCAAAATTCTTTGACAAATACAAATATGTTTTTTTCCTATGTGTAGTTGTGAAAAGATTTGGTGCTCAGATTCACAAATAAGAATCTCTAATACATTGAAACGAAACATTATTTCAATGTGTCACTGTTTCAATAATTTGACATTTGGACTAGTGAACATAAACAAACATAAAATCATACAAATGAGAATGAAATCAGTCATCAGAGTTTTTTTTATAATTTTTTTTCATTTTTTCAATTGTAATTTCGATAAATCACCGTATGAATAGTAAATCAACAACTGAACACAAAAATACACACATTTTTTTTATAGTGTCTTTCATTTTATTCCAATATTGTACTCATGAGATAATTGTTTGATATTATGTGTGATTTTATTATTTGATATGCATTAACATTGTGTATGCTTCACATGATGAATAGACGGCGATTCACAACGATTTACATTTCGAACGTCTGATGATTTACAAATCTGAAAATACACAAGACAAAATGTTAAAATTGTATCG
Organism: Resseliella maxima; assembly: GCA_029041755.1. Classification (NCBI taxonomy): domain Eukaryota; kingdom Metazoa; phylum Arthropoda; class Insecta; order Diptera; family Cecidomyiidae; genus Resseliella; species Resseliella maxima. The sequence continues at coordinate 14,887 of JAQOWM010000146.1, forward strand.
TTTTTTTCGGCTCGTTTTCATTGAGTAATAACTGTAATAAACAAAAAGACTTACAGTCTTTTTCACTTTTCTTACGTTTCTATAATTTCCTCCATTTTCTACTATTTTGTGATATTTTCTTATTCAGTTTCCTTAACTTTTGTTGAATTTTATTTTTTTTTCATCATCTTTTTTTCAACAAATGCATGTCTCCAATCAATTGTACATGATTTGACGTTGTTGGTACACAATATTTGGCGATTCATTTCGGCGTTGATTTTGTCGGCGTTCGCGTGAATTTCTGCGACTCAATGACCGATCACGGCCACGACCTTGACGATATCGGCAATGATTTCGATGATATTCGCCACGCTCTCGAGACCGAGAATGAGACCGGGAATGTGTTCTATTCCTGACTCCCGGAATCAATCCATGTTTCGTTTCAAAGTGCCTTTTTAGGCTGTAATGTGTACCAAAATCAGCATAGCACAATGGACAGCCATATGGTTTCCTGATTGGACGATTATACTGTGTCAAATCCCATGTTGGGTGATTTCTTTGCACATGGTCGACAAAGTAAGCACGTGGCATACGTGTGTTACAATCCACACGTGGACAAACCACCTCATGATTGGCACCATCCATTCTTGGACGGTTCTGTTTGTAAAAAAAGTAAAAATTGAATGAATTTTTATTTGTGAAAACACTTGTAACAAATTCTCTGATGTCAAACTGTCGATACACACTTCAACTGGAATTTTTTCACAAATAATTTGTATTTCAAAACGATTATTATTGGTTAATTTTTGCGAAAACACTTGTCTTTGTTGTGATGAGAATGAACTGTTCTGCTTAAATGCTGACTCTAAAAAGAAAGACTGATGTCTATTTTATTTTACACAATGCGTTTTACCACTAACGGAATCAATAAGCCGGTGTACTTTTTTTCATCACTTGATACTCTGCCTACTCTGAAAATTATATCCCAAAAGTATAATTGCCCAACGAAGTAAACGATTTGCAGTGTGGATTGGTATGCCCTTTTTGTTGCCAAAAATTGATAATAGTGGTTTATGATCTGTTTGAAGTGTAAATTGTCGGCCGTAAATATATTTATGAAATTTTTGAACTGCAAAAATAATTGCAAGGCCCTCTTTTTCGATCTGGCTGTAGTGATGTTCTGGGCCTTGAAATGAACGAGCAGCATAACAAACCGGTCTAATCGAATTATCCAACATTCTTTGTTGAAGACAAGCACCAAGTCCCTTATTTGATGCATCAGCTGAAACGATTAATTCACGTTTTGGATTGTAGTGTGTCAATAGAAGTTCAGATGTTAATGCTTTCTTGATTTGATTGAAAGAATTTTTGCAATTAGCATCCCAATACCAAGATGAGCCCTTTTTTAGTAAATTATTGAGTGGTTCAGTCAATTTTTGCATTCCAGCGATGAATTCTCCGTAAAAATTAATTGTACCGAGGAATGATCGAAGTTCAGTGATGTTAGTTGGTTCAAATTGAATCGAAATTTTAATCTTTAAAAGAGGGAAGATATTATATATAAAGTAATCATTGAGAATTATGTCATTTAATCACATGTTATAACATTAAGTAAGCAACATTATTTCGAATAGGTTTTGTTTATATTATAATAAATAAATGGTTATATTAAAAGGCACACGTGTTGTCTGTTAAATAAGAAAAACTAGAATAAAATATTCATTCTTACAACATAAATCTAGTCAATATCTAACAGCCAGTATTGAGTGCCTGACAACGACTGATTCATGTTGCTTTAATTGCGGAAAAATCATAAATAATTACTTCATTCAATGCCCATATTGCATAAATCTTTGGTTCTGCACTGCAGAACCAAGATTACAGAATCTGTAGTGATAATTGCAGATTAGGCAAAATTCATGTGTACAAATGTAATCCAATATTTGATCAGAGTGATTGTTATATTGTCAGATTGATATTTCAAATGATCAAAGTTGCATTTTCATCATTTCCTCATATCAATGCGTTTGTGGAATTCTCTTGCGGTATATTGAATTTTTCAAAAATATCTCGAAATTGGAAGCCGCCTTATTCTACTTATGGAGAAATATTACAGATTTACAAAAAAACTTTTATATATATTATGAAATTACCGGAATTTGAATCATCATGTCGTCCAAATCTGGAACGCTTTGTTTATCATTTAGGCTACCGACATACCATCAGCATTGAGAATAATGCGTTCTCTGTGGAATTGAAATTTGGCTATGGTATTTGCGCTCGCTACGCAATTTATGATGTTCCCTCATGGTTCAACCATTCTTGCGACACCAACCTGGAACAGTTAATAGGAGATGATAATTTCATACACACAAATTAAGTGGAGGTGCCATATGCGCCTGTATACAGTAGAAATACCAGAGCTACCATAAAATCGCTTTTCTAGTAGCTCTTTTTTGGCAGCAATGTGTACTGTATGTTTTGTTCAGTTGTCAGTTGACATTCAGTACTGCGAATTAAGAGCTACTATAGAAACGATTTTATGGTAGCTCTGGTATTTCTACTGTATACAGGCGCATATGGCACCTCCACTTAATTTGTGTGTACAATGCACTGCGATCAGTCAAGTCAATTAAAAAGGGAGAACAATTATTCATAAATTATTTACGTGAAATGAAATGGATAAAACGAAAAGTGTCATAAAAAAACCCGAAAAGTCCGAAACAAATTAGAAAACGAAGAAGAAAAAAAAACATGTTCATGCGTGCTTCTTGTGCACATTAAATGACTTAAATACTATGCCTACGATATTTTTATTATTATTATTTTGGGAAAAAAATCGCAGGTAAAAAACTATCATGAGCAGAGCATACAACACCATGATTGTGTGATACGAAAGAGAAGAAAAAAAATGCTTCTTGTGCACATGATTTCAAACGCACATAAATCTATTTACCGGTTTACCTGCTTCCTTATGATGCTATTGTTATTTATGAAAACAATAAATGGCAGGTAAAAATATCATGCGCAGACCACAATACAATACCATGCGTATGAGCCTTTTATGTGCGCGTCGTATAATTCACTAAATTAGTTTATTCTCTTTGCTTTATGATGCGTGCATCGTATGATTCTATGATTCTATGTAGAAAATCTTTTATTGCGTATGTTTTATGAAAAAAATTTTACCTGCCAATGCGTTCGAAAGAAAAAAAATTTTTGTTCGATTTAGTTTATTTATTTTCTGATGCAATTGTGTTTCTGAGAGAAAAAAAATGTTATTTTGTTGCTACCTACCAATGCGTTTGAAAAAGAAAATTTTGGCTCGATTTCGTTTTATTTTCTTATTTTCTGATGCTATTAGTAGTTTATATATGGCGGTTTCATCCGCTTTTTTAAGTATTAGTGTACACGTATACACACATACACACATATATATGCATACATACACTCTCTCTGTGTTTGTGTGTGAACATCAAGTAGCATACATATAGAAAAAAGTAAGAAATTCATACAATGCATCATATACATCCGAATGGTTCTCTCTCTCCCCCCCCCCCCCTCTCTCTTTCGAAAAGAAAAATATACGAGGCATCTTGAGAAAATGGGAAAACACATTCGGATCCTATGCACAATCAGATGCAACTAAAAGTAGTATTACTCCATATGTGATGTAACTGTTGTGTGAGTGAAGCGATACGTACATGTACTGATTGAACACATCAACGATGAAAAGAAGCGCGTAAACAGCTCATGATATATTTTATGCATTATTTTAAGAAATTAAAATTATACTCTAGTGGTTTATTGCTTCTTTAAAAAAATAGAATTATTTCATTTTTATTTTCTTATTTAATGAAAATAACGAAAAGTATAATTAACTGAAACGAAAAAAAAAGAAAAAGAAGAAAAAGAAAAAAAAGAAATAAAAGCAAAAAAAAACAAATATATAAAAATTAAAATTGAAATGACAAAGACTTAATATATTATACGTTATAACCATTGCATTTGAGCGATTGCAAGCCGAACAAAGTTGTTAGTCAAACTAACAACAAATGAACGCAATTCACCTGACATTCATTTTCATTCTTTTCTCTCGTTTCTTTCTCGTTGCAGATGGAATCACCAAACGATAGCCCATATGCATCTATAGGTGACACCTTCTCATATGAGAAATCATCCGATTAGAGCTGCTCATGAACAGAACATGAACCGTTCATGTTCGAGAATGGTTTCAATTTTATGTTCACTTTCGTTCGGGTTCGGTTCGATTTGTTCGAAAGAGAAAAAAGGGTGTTCATGTTCGTTCGAGTTCAAGTTCAGTTTGTTCAAGATGTTCAAGTTCGGTTCATGTTCGTTCGAATATTGTTCAATTAACTGAACCAAATTGAACTGTTCAATACAACCATTAAGTAAGCAACATTATTTCGAATAGGTTTTGTTTATATTATAATAAATAAATGGTTATATTAAAAGGCACACGTGTTGTCTGTTTGAACCATCTCTATGGAATGACCATGTCTTTATTTAGATCTCTGTATTTAGATCTCTGTATTTATACTTTGGTTGACATACGTACATTGACATACATGCATAAGAAATGCATTACAATATCGAAAATTCCTATTATTCAAATACAACCGAACTATTTTTCAGTTGTTTTTCTCAGAAAATGAAGCAGTATTGAAGTCGCTTCAAAAAAGAAATTCATTGTCTCTTACGCCATCTCTAGTCGAGTATGGTGTGAATTTAAATTAATATCAAACAAAATTGAGAAATTGGATTTCTATGCCGTGGGCAAGTACATCAACGATCGATTAATGGATTACGGCATAAGTCGTGCGACGTTACGTTGGAAGTGATCTCTATCATTTATACACTGAATGGGCACATACACCATTACGGAATGCAAACGACAAAACATATATTTTTGCCGTTTCCATTGGTATAGACAATGTACATTGATAAATCGCTTTCATGCAAAAAATTCATACGTTGATAAATCGTATAGATGGCGTCAAGTGTGTAGAATTTGAACGAACAAGAACAGATCGCATTTATGAACCAGTTGAATTAATTGAACAACGTTCGGAAACATTTTGTGTGTTCATGTTCGTTCGAGTTTGGTTCAAGTTGTTCAGAATTGAAAATGACCTGTTCATGTTCGAACGAACTCGAACGAACATGAATAGTTCGGTTCAGTGGACAGCTCTACATCGGATTCAATTGAAGGCCTGGCCAAATCACCAAACACATACGATAGCCTAGAACACACATATGCATCTATCAATGACACCGTCTCATATGAAAAATCATCGGACTCAAATGAAGACCTGGCAGAACTTCCTATTGAGGAACAACCGCGGTCTGAAAGTCAGATCGAAGAAAAGGATAAAGCCGCGCAGGACATTTTACAAAAGACTGGTTACGCTCGGATTAGTTTTAGTTGTGAGCTGAATAATATGCTGTTAAAAAACTCAGATGCAATGGTTATGAACTTGGCAATTGATCGTCTTTCCACCAGGCTTAAAAAAATTATTTGCGACTTCAAGGGGATTCACAAGTATAAGAAAGAAAAGAAGAAAGACTCATTATACGTTATGAGTTTGAGAAATTTACAAAAAATGAAAAAAAAAAAGATAAAAATGATGGAAAAAACGATACGGTTTATCGAAAAAGTTAAAATTTCTCTTTCACATCTTTCTGGAATTTTTCAAACTCATAACGTATAATATATTAAGTCTTTGTCCATCTTCATCTTCTTTTTGTTTTACGAATTTTCATTTCAATTTTAATTTTTATATATTTGTTTTTTTTGCTTTTTTTTTCGTTTCATTTAATTATACTTTTCGTTATTTTCATTAAATAAGAAAATAAAAATGAAATAATTCTATTTTTTTAAAGAAGCAATAAACCACTAGAGTATAATTTTAATTTCTTAAAATAATGCATAAAATATATCATGAGCTGTTTACGCGCTTCTTTTCATCGTTGATGTGTTCAAATCAGTACATGTACGTATCGCTTCACTCACACAACAGTTACATCACATATGGAGTAATACTACTTTTAGTTGCATCTGATTGTGCATAGGATTCGAATGTGTTTTCCCATTTTCTCAAGATGCCTCGTATATTTTTCTTTTCGAAAGAGAGAGGGGGGGGGGGAGAGAGAGAACCATTCGGATGTATATGATGCATTGTATGAATTTCTTACTTTTTTCTATATGTATGCTACTTGATGTTCACACACAAACACAGAGAGAGTGTATGTATGCATGTATGTGTGTGTATGTGTGTATACGTGTACACTAATACTTAAAAAAGCGGATGAAACCGCCATATATAAACTACTGCTATTGAAAATCATTACCTTCATCTATGTTTCCGAGAGAAAATTTTTTTTATTTTATTTTGTTTTGTTTTGTTTTGTTTTGTTTTGTCGATATGATATACGTTTTTACGAAACACACATGTGCTCTATATTAATCTAAAATAGAATCTCTATTTTGAAATGTGTGTGTTATGCTATGCCCTATGCCAATAGATTAAGAATGAGTTCATGAGAGAGAGAGAGAAAGAGAGAGAAAATGAAAAATTTATGTTGAAATGGAAACCTGAAAAAACAAAAATGTATGTTGAAATGGGAATGGAAATAGAAAAAAGACACATTTTCGTTTGATTTATTTAATTATTTATTTATTATGAAACGGAAATTCTAATTTTTGACAAAAAAGTGCAAAATGAATAAAATGAAAATACACAAAATGGATTATAATTTTTTTCGCTTGGAAAAAAGAGTTGTCGAAGATCCTGATTGAAAACCAAGAACTGTTCTCAAATAAAATAGTGCAATTCATTAGCAGTTTAATAAAACATTTGAAAAAGGAATTAGTGTAAAAGTGAAAAAAGGTAAAAGAAGTAATGTCTACGAAATTTCATGTCACTATATCTTGAAGATGATTTTGGAATATGATCGGCGATCAATTGTTGTCTTCTGTTGAATATAACTGGTACAAATATTTGGAAATCGTTCCTTCTCGGGCTCCACCTTGTGTGCGTAAAATATTACGTATCTTGTTATGGTTTCGTGGAAACCATAAATATTTACACATTTTAAAATGAGAAAACAAGTTACACTTAACAATTAATTTAATGTATCACTTCACTTGGAATATGAAATCGAATAAAATTCAAATCGCAATGTAAACAATGAATCTGACAGCTATGAATGTGAATGTCAATGCAATGAAGTTGGCGAGTTAGGGCTATGATTAAGAACATTCGAGCAATAGCATAGACACGAACCAAAGACTATTCAGCATACATTAAGTAGAACGCACATAAAACGATTAGCGCATGCATTAGACAAGGAAAACGTAATAAACCGTCAAATGCAAAAGAGTGACATTTCACCGGTCAGAATTAACGTAAAGTTGATTGAATCTTTCTTCTTTGACGGACCACCAAGGCAAGTAGACGCATTTAATTGTGTTCCAAGCTATTAATTCAATCAACTAAACCACGTTTTTTGTTATCGCCAAGTGAATACTCGTTGCATCAGCGCATTTGCCAGCCGAAGATAAAATTTCCGCATATTTTGAGTCAGCAAAAGACAATACAGCGAAGGAAGAATTTCAAGTCGTGTATGCTATTGCAGTCGATTAATTTAATTAGTGGATTTATCGCCAAGAAAGACAATTGTAAGTAATTTAAGAGTATTTTGCGATCGCATTAAGTAGGGTATTTGATTGAAAAGATTAAAACGAAGCAATTAAAATAAATCAAAGAAGTATTTTATTTGTCATGTTTTGCACATAAATAAATAAGAGCCACGATTTTGTAAGTAAAAAGTGTGAACCATAACAAAATGGCCATTTTAAAATTACTTACAATTGTCTTTCTTGGCGATAAATCCACTAATTAAATTAATCGACTGCAATAGCATACACGACTCGAAATTCTTCCTTCGCTGTATTGTCTTTTGCTGACTCAAAATATCCGGAAGTTTTATCTTTGGCTGGCAAATGCGCTGATGCAACGAGTATTCACTTGGCGATAACAAAAAACGTGGTTTAGTTGATTGAATTAATAGCTTGGAACGCAATTAAATGCGTCTACTTGCCTTGTTGGTCCGTCAACCGTTTGCATATACAATTCTGGCAATTCTGTGTTGTTATCTTTATACCAGAGAAACCAATCATCAGGATCCATTGTTTTTGGTGGTTCTTGTGTTTCTCCATCATCAGGAATATCAGGGACATCTCTGACAGCCGCTCCTTTGGGCATAAACCAACGCTTAATGTCAATTCTGATTAATAATGCTGTTACAAACACCATAGCAACTTGAGATGTTGAGACAACATTGAGTTGTCCAACCAAACGGGCCATTTTTGATCGATGGTTATTGGTAAAACAACCCACACAATGTACCCAACAATGGAAATGAGGATTGACTGCTGTTGAATAAGGAGATTTATCTGACATATATGAATCTTGTTTGGTGACTTCGTTTCCATTTTGTTGTAAACGAATTAAATCTTTTGCAACAGGTAAATTCCATATCCAGCGAGAAGTGTATTTGGGCAACATTTCCGTTATGTCATAAAGATGTATAAGCACTGCGTAAAGTAATGACCGTTTTTAACATTGCTTCTTATGGAGAAAACGGTCATTACTTTACGCAGTGCTTATACCATATCAAGTAATGCAGCACAATCTTTGAATCTTGATGTGATTGTTCCAATGCGAGCATCTGCATGAGGATGTTTGGGAAATTTGCACAAGAACATGTCAATTGCTGCAATTAATTTGATGAAGTTTACATCATTCATGTACACTTTGTAATGATGGTAGTTTACCATGCTGACTCTTGTGGAGCACGTACTGCTCTCATTCTTTCATTGATGTGGTTGATGATTTTGGTTCTGTAGTCATCAATACCGATGGTAATCACTCGATATAAACCACATATAAACAACGGAATCCATTCGTCATCTTTTTCATTTGCTGCTTGTCCAGCGGTTAAAGGCAATTGCAAATCCACATTTTGAAATTCCACCAAATTAGATAAACCTATGTCTTCATTCGTGTTTCCAATAGCCATTCGGTTTTGCTATTTTTTAGACAACCTGAGCAGCTCAGTTGGATAGCGTCAGTTGCCTAACGGTCGCACAAAAAACATCACAGCACATAAGTATCCTTTCGTTCGACGCTCGCATTCCAAATGCAGTGAGAAACGTTGTTTGTGCGACCGTTAGGCAACTGACGCTAGCCAACTGAGCTGCTCAGGTTGCCTACACACAAAAAAAATTTTAACAAAACTTAGACACTATTTGTCTCAAAAATGGGGTGAGACAATGAAGTGTCTCAGTTTTGTAAATTTTATTTAAATAATTGTATATTCACATTTATTTTAATTGAGACTTGAATATGAAAATTCCATGTTTTGAAACTTTAGAGAAATAACAACGACAATACGCTCTCACACAGTAGACGAATGAGTGAAGCTGACTAACACATGCGCAAATTTGTTCTATGTAAAATCACAGACTTGATTGATATTGATATTTGATATAACTGAGCGTATATTTGAGACTTCAAAATTGGCTGGAAAACAATACATCCAAAAGTATCAGTGTCGCTCATGTCTGTGATTTTGCATAGAACGAATTTGCGCATGTGTTAGTCAGCTTTACTCAGTACCAATAAGAGTTGACATTCACGAAATTTTTTGACGAACTGTCAAAGATTTGTAACTAGCGCCGCCTTTGGTCATTTTTAATGAACTACGCGTATGTGTGAGAGCTACTTCTTTGCAAAACACGCACACAAACATATCTGTGAGTCCAATATGCCTGTATGCATTGCATACATTGACATTGCTCTCACACGTATGTTGAGTTCAATATAAAAAGACAAAGGAGCGCTTCTGTTTACTTCATATAAATTTGTCAACAATTTTTACGTTGCTAACATAGAGCATCAAGTGTCTTTGCTCAGTCCTCTCCTGTGTGAGAGCGTATTGTCGTTATTGTTGTTATTTCTCTGAAGTATCAAAACACGGAATTTTCATATTCAAGTCTCAATTAAAATAAATGTGAATATACAACTATTTAAATAAAATTCATAAAACTGAGACACTTTATGGTCTCACCCTATTTATGAGACAAAAATTGACTCAGTTTTGTTAATTTTTTTTTTTGTGTGTAAAAAATAGCAAAATTGAATGTATGCCAATAGCTCGGGAAAATGATGTCCATGGCTCCAATAATTTCATCTTATTCTCGTCAAACAATCGTGCCAAATATGATTTTGCTTCTTCCAAATTGGGTACATTGTTTCTGATTCCATACACAACACTGGTCCGTAATTGATTGAAATCTCCTGTATGTAAATGGCACTGTATTGGTGGTTTTTTACCGGCATTTGTCACATTTTCGAACCATTCTTTTGGATAATGGGGTTCTGCAGTTGTTGACACTAAATCATTTGATACGTCAACTTTGGGAACTCCTTCACAACCGATAAATTCTATATCTACATCAGCCATAGTTTATCAATTTTGAAAACACAGTAAGTATGGATTTGTGTTCTGATTGATTATTAGAGTTGTTATCGTGCTGTCAAATCATACATTAAAATAGTTGTGAGTCAAAGTCCAACAGCTGCGATCCTTCTGCAATGAGATCATCATCCGTCTTGATTTGAATAATCCATATATTGGGTGATTATGCGGATTTGCAAGCATTATTGGATGAAAATCCTTGTCAAACGCAAAAAGAACTTGCAATGGAGTTGAAGGTTGATCAAGCAATTTAAACTATTTCTAGACATTTGCTTGCAATGGGAAAGATTCGAAAGCTGGGAAAATGGGTGCCACATCAATTGAACAAAAATCAACTCAGAGCAAGAATCGAAACATGCAAAAAACACCTTGCTGAGCACAAAAAACGTAGTTTTTTGAGTCAAATTGTTACTGGCGATGAAAAATGGATCTATTACGACAATCCCAAGTGTAAAGCAGCGTATGTTGATCCAGGCCAACCAGTACCTTCTCAGTCAAAACGAGAAATTCATTGCCAGAAGGTTATGCTGTGCATTTGGTGGGATCAGGAAGGTGTCGTGTATTATGAGCTGCGGAAACCTGGCCAAACGGTTGATGGTAAGTGCTACGAACAATAATTAATCAAAATGGAGCAAGCATTGAAGGTGAAACATCCACGAATAGCGACTAAACAAGACAAAGTTTTTTTTCACGATGATAATGCCAAGCCACATCGTGCAAAGATCGTTAAAAAAAAGAAAGAACACTTCGGTTGGGATCAGCTTGATCAACCCGCGTACTTTCCAGACCTTGTCCCTTCGGACTACTATTTGTTTCGATCGATGCAAATTGATCTGGCCGATGTACGCTTTAAAAACTTTGAAGAAATACAAAAATGGGTCGCTGACTGGATAGCTTCAAAAGATAAGGAATTCTTTCGACGCGGAATCCACAAACTTCCTGAAAGATGGCGTGAAGTCATAGCTAACGATGGAGAATACATTGGTTAATTTACTGATTCATTTAGTTATGAAATAAAATTTTCTTTTCACCCAAAAAATCGACATTTTCTTTGCATACACCCAAAAAAAAAAAAAAAAAATAAAACAGAAAGAAAAAGAAAAATGAGAAGAGGAAAAAAAAAAAAAAAAGGAAAAAAAAAAAAAAAAAAAGAAAAAAAAAAAAAAAAAAAAAAAAAAAAAAAAAAAAAAAAAAAAAAAAAAAAAAAAGAAAAAAAAAAAAAAAAAAAAAAACCCACAACAAAGAAGAAAAAAAAAAAAAAAAAAAAAAAAAAAAAATAATAATGTGAAGCAAAATCATATACATCTTTTAATCTTAATAGAGGATGATATCGCTTGTTTTAATCGTGGTCGAACTATTAAAGAAAACATCAGTAGTATGTACGACAATGATTCGATTCGTACACATTATTGTTGGATAAAAAATTTAGGTCGTTTGCTCATGCGTTTGCTCAGTAAACAATTGAGCGGACATGACCTATGATCATCAAGCCTTCATATGCGATAGATGTCTAAATTTCTTCACCAGATCAGAATTATTAACAAAGCATCAAGATGTTTGTAAAAGCGATTGCGAAATTCAAATGCCGAATGACGATGATGAAAACAAATGAGTTGAATTTAGCGATTATGAAAAACAATTGAAAACGCCCTTTGTTATATATGCAGATACTGAAGCGTTTTTAAAACCTTTCGACACAGCTGAGAGGAACAAAGTCTTCAGCGAGAAGTAAACCAACAGTTAAAAAGGAATATTTTGCTTATTTCAAACCGATTCAACAGAAGAGATTGTTCCAAATGGATGGAAAAAAATGACAAGTCGAAGCACCGGTTACTAATCAATAGCATAATGTAGTTGTTTTATACTCACGTTGCATTTTGTAAGAATTTTATTAAAATTGATTCGTTTGCATATTGATGTGGTTTAATCAATAAAAGTCAACACGTGTATGAAAACGGAATTGTTTTTGACATCATTATAAAAACATATTTTCCTGACATGATTTTTTTTGTTATTGTTTGAACAATAATAAAATAAATTCCATCAACTGATAAAAAGCAAATTGATATCAGGCAAAATAACACAGAATATAACTGTTATTTGGGAAATTTGTTTTTTTTTATATTTCTATTTTCATCGATGCAATTAAACCGGAAATCAAAAGAACCACGCCAAATTGTCAAAGAAATTTTTTTTGACGATTTAACCTAAATACACTACTAATTCCTATTGAATTAATTCCTAGTATACTAGGAATAATTCCTGTGGAAATAATATCTAGGAATAGTTTCCAATTTAACATCTCAGCAATAATTTCCCTGCAACATGGAAACTATTCCTAGATATTATTTCCACCGGAATTATTTCTAGTGTCTATTAATTCAATAGGAATTATCCCGCAGCGCCCTTATATACCATCGGATAAAAAACGTATATTAGGTAAAGTATGCGGAAATGATTATTCACCAGAGCAAATTACTATGCTTGAGCGTAAGGGAGTGTTTCCTTACGATTACGTTAATTCAGCAGAACGACTGTTAGAAACATCTTTACCACCGATCGGGAGTTTTTACAATAAGCTCAATGATGAAAGTATATCAGCAGACGAATAAGAGTTTGCTTGTTAAATATGGGATAAGTTTGGAATAAAAACGCTCGGCGAATATTCATACATGTATTTAAAAACAGATGTATTGCTTCTGGCAGATATATTCAAAAATTTTAGAGATACATGTTATAGAATTTACAAACTCGATCCCGTGCACTATTATACAGCACCCGGTCTTAGCTGGGATGCTTTATTGAAATATACTAAGATGAAAATTGAATTACTGTTGAACGGATATTGACAAGTTTCTCTTCGTTGAAAGAGGTATTAGAGGAGGTATTGCACAATGTAATCAACGTCATGTCCGTGCAAATAATAAATAGATGGAGAGTGATTACAAGGTTGGTGAAAGAAGCAATTACTTGATGTACTTAGATGGTGAGTGAGTTTTGTAATAAATTTCTTTATAATTTTTTCTTAAAATTATGATTATTATGTCCCAACCACTACCGATTAGTGATTTCAAATGGATTGAGGAAAATTAGTAGTAGGAAAAGGGGAATTCGTCGCCAACTTTTGCGTCAACCGCATGGTTGCCCTTGCGTCACCCATGCGGTAGCAGTGCGAGCGCGTGCGTGAGCCTGAGAGCGAAGCTCATACACCGTATATCATTCACTCACTCGCTCACTCACACATATGACCGATTTCGATGAAATTTCAATATATTGTGGTCAATATATTAAACTTCAATGTTCAACACACAAAATCTACATTTTTTATTTTTATCGCATTGAAATTCAAGTTTAGAAGCAAAATAACAATCGTTCACACTGCATTCAAATCCATTTGTATGCATAACAATATATTATGAACAACAACAACAACGACTGAAGCGATGCAAATAATCATATACCATCGCTATAGATTATGCTACACACACGACCTGTACTTATTTCAAAATAGTATAATTTAAACCTTGATTGATATAACTAAGATTGTATTTACAATGTATTGAAGAGATTGGGTTTTTTTATGAATCCTTATGGATTCATTTTTCCCACAAAAATGATTCAGCCAGTACTTGGCGATGTGTAAATAAATAAAAGAAAAAAAAATGACTTTCTCTCTCTCTAACACACTCTCTCATTCTTCTCTCTCTCTTTTTCATATGTGATAGCTCACATGTTTCATTACATACTATATAGAAGGGTGGGGAGTGAAAAAGGACAAGAAAAAGTTTTAAGTAAAAGTGTCCACACTCCATACAAAACAGCATGAAATCGCCTTATAAATTGTATGGAGAGTGGACACTTTTACTTAAAACTTTTTCTTGGCCTTTTTCACTCCCAACCCCTCATACATAGTGCACCTAAATATATATGTCAACAGATATGCTTGCCATCAGTTTTTTTCATAGATACGATTTTGATATCTAGATCTAGATATAGATTTTCAAAAAAGCAAAGAATTGGATCTAAATATAGATATAGATGTATATCTTAATATTCATCTAGATGTAAAAGATCTAGATATCTATCTATAATTCTCCAATAGATAATATTGTAGAAAAAATTATTGCTAGGTCGTTTGATATTGACCTGACTTTTGTAACAGGCGCCATCTATCGTTCAGAATCGATATTATTTTTAAGTAGTACCATCCTTCAAACCACTACTGACAAAATTTCAGCCATTTATGTTGATTAGTTTACAAGTGACAGCTCTTGAAAGCAAGCAACCTCCGATTTTTTTGTTAACAATGGAAAAAAGTGAATTTCGTGTGTTGATAAAACACTATTTTTTGCGTGGAAAAACCATCGCACAAACCGAAACTGCTCTTAAAAAGTATTATTCGGACTCCGCACCGTCTCATGGAACCATTCACAAGTGGTTTACTGAATTTAAATGTGGTCGTACGAGCACCAAAACAATACCGAGTCCAGGTCGCTCAATTGAGGTCACAACCGAAGAAATTATCGAAAAAATCCACGATTTGATATTGGACGATCCAACATTGAAAGTGCGTGAGATAGCTGAGGCCACACACATCTCAACTGAGCATGTGTTTAATATTTTGCATGAAAAATTGGGTGCAAGAAAGCTTTGTGCAAGATGGGTGCCGCATTTGCTCACAATTGATCAAAAGCGCATTCGATTGAGAACTTCAATGAGCAATTTGGTCATGTTTCAAAAGAATCCATCTGAGTTTTTGCGTCGATATGTGACGATGGATGAAACATGGATTCACCACTATACACCGGAATCTCGTGAAGCATCGAAAGAGTGGCGTTTACCGGGTGAAAGTACACCAAAGCGTGGAAAGACGCAACAATCGGCCGGTAAGGTTATGGCCAGTGTTTTTTGGGATGCACATGGCATAATCTTCATCGATTACCTTGAAAACGGTAAAACGATAACAGGAGCATATTATGCAACGTTATTGGATCGATTGGATGATGAAATCAAAACAAAAAGGCCCCATTTGCAGAAGAAAAAAATCATTTTTGATGACGACAATGCACCATCTCACACATCAAACATTGCAAAGGCAAAAAAACATGAATTTTGTTACGAATCGCTTTCCCACCCACCGTATTCTCCAGATCCGGCCCCTAGCGACTATTACCTGTTTCCAAACCTCAAAAGATGGCTGTCTGGAAAGCGTTTTGCCACGAATGAAGAGGTCGAATGGTCAACAGATGGCTATTTTCACGAGCTTGACAAATCGTACTATTTGGAAGGGATAAAAAACTTGGAAAATCGTTGGGCTCGGTGTATTGAGCTAAAAGGAGATTATGTCGAAGAATAAAAAAGAATTTTGCCGAAAAAATGTGTTTTCATTCAAAAAGTAAGGTCAATATCAAACGACCTAGTAATGCAAAATTATTTCAAAAAATTCTTTTATTTTTACAATCGATTTTGTTGGGACAAACCGAAATTTTGCAACAAAAGATTGTTTGAAAATGAAAAAATGTCAAAACTGAAAATTATGAATAAAATGGTCAGCAATATTTGAATCAACAAATTTTCTCCGATCATTGCTTCAGTGAATTATAACAGCAGCTCGGAAGGAAAATGGTTGTTCATTTATCTAGCTTCACATACTTTACATGCATTATGACACCATGATGTCAAATATGCTCACAATAAGCTAACTTAAATTTTCTTTTGTTGGAAAAACAACTAACTGAAATTATGGGAACAATTCAATAGTGCTAATTTCACTGAAAATAAAATGACATTGAAAACAATTGCAAATGAGCAATATGATGCTTTTTTCAAAGAAAACCTAATATAAGGTACTTTGTATCTATTTTTCTACAAATGAAGATCCAGATATTTTCATTTTTATAAATAAATCATACAATGTAATATCGGTAGATGCTATCCGATGGATGGCATGAATATCCCGATATTTTGCCGTATCGCTGATGCGTCGTGTGCCCAGTATCGAAACGTTGAACGCTGCTCTAATACATTCTCTTCACTTTTCATGCGCACAACATGTAGCAAGTATGCCAGTGAAGAGAATTCAACGTTTCGATACTGAGCACACGACGCATCAGCGATACGACAAAATATCGGGATATTCATGCCATCCATTGGATAGCATCTACCGATATTACATTGTATGAAATAAATCTAGATTTAGATACAGATGTTGGACTTTTTCATTTTGCATCTATATAGATATATCTATATCTGTATCTATATCTATTTTTTAGATAGATACGTATCTATGTAAAACACTGCTTGCCATGTATTTTGTAGTTGGAATCGTATTGAGGGTGCCGCTGTTTTTGTTTTCTTTCTTTCTTTGCTTCGTACGAAGAAATATTAACGGCAGCAACGAAAGCATACAAAGCTTTTCAATGAAAAAAAAAACATCGTGAAATGGTAAACAAACTATTCCATGTGAATGTATTTGCGGTCCAATCGATTGATAGAATGCGCATATAATTAATAGATGTTTTCAGACTCTTTTGCACATGTAATCGAGAAATTAATATTGGATTGGAAATTGATTTTTAAGATTGTAGCTATTTTTAGATTTCTATTCTACTTAAGGGTTACGTTATTCCTCCTTCTCTCTCTTTCTGTTTTTCTTTCTTTCTTTACTCTGTCTATCTCTCTCTTTCATATTGGTATGCGATTTATTTTGTAATTTCATATGATTTCTCATAATTTTAAATGAAAGATTTTTTAAATTGTGGAATCGAACCCAGACGTTGATGCATGCAAAACATACACGCTAACCATTGTGTATGCAAATAACTGTATTCAATACAATCATATTGTATATTTTTTCAAATAAATGAAATGAACAATAACTCTGTGTGAGCGGCAGCAACGACATCAACAGCTCTTAAATAGTCAACAGTTCGGTTGTAAAGGAGGAAAAATTTATTTTAAACGGTGATGCAGCGCACCATTTTACACATTCTTTGTTCGATCGTTTCTATATTTCGCTTGTATTACATATTTCGTTACTGTTTCAAAAACCGTAACCAAATATCGTAAAACGGTGACAGAGACGGCAGCAAATGTTTGTACATGAAAAAATCGCTCATCGTTTCTTTCATGTTTTCTTTAGTCAATCGCCCGCAATGTAAAGCAGCGAATGTGTATACTTAGCGATGTACATATACACTTGAAAAAAAACCATTACATCAAGCTAGCTTATCATATTTTCTCATTCTTCATTAACTGTTTCTTTGCAAAATATTCACTCTCGCGCTCACTAACTCTTTCATACATTCGCTCATTCAATCGTTGTACAATGATTGTGTGTGCATTAGAGTGGGTCAATTTTTAGGGCCTCGAAAAAGTCTCCAAGGGCTCTTCGCGATTCGGATTCTATAGGTCATTTCATCAAAGAATTTTTCAACATATATCTTTTGATTTTCTTGAATTAATTTGATTCCAACTTTATTGTTTACACTGACGTTCAAACGAGAAAGAACACAGACAGTAAATGAAAAACATGCTGTCACACATGTCATGGTGTAATGGCGTTGCATTCAATTTGTCTTCAAACAATCATTACCAATTTAATATTTTGAAAAAGACGTTATGCGTATTTTGAAATTGTATTATCAGAACAAGTTTTTCTGTTTTTTTCATTTTATTCAAATTCTATATGTTTCTATTTCTTAAGTGAAATTTTGAATAAAAAAATGAAGTAAAAATAGAAAAAAAAAATGCTTTGTTCATTCAGAGATAAAAATTTAAAAATCAAATTTTTTTGTTTTAAATTAAATGAAATCGATATAGGTCGTGGATGAGTAGCCCCCCTAATTTTCAAAGCTAAATATTTTGGGCTATTTTAAATTATGTCTTGCATTATGGAAAAGTCGAATAATCGTCGATTCTCTCAATAGTTTGTTCAAATTTCCGCAAAAAAGTCGAAAAAATTCAAAAAATTGTACGCAAGCGCCCTCTAGCGGCACTCAAAAATAAAAATTAATGTCAAATTTGGATTCCTCGACCCCAAAAACCCCCCTTATACATATTTGGTTAGAGGAAATAAAAAATTTTTTTTGACATTGCAATGTGCGTTTTTGAATATTTGAGCAAAAAATCTTCATCGAAATTTTGGGAGGCTCGGTTTTGAGAATTCGACCATGCTCTAGTGGGGAAAATTTCTCAGAATGACCTATAGAATCCGAATCGCGAAGAGCCTTTGACACCAAAAAAATTGACCCATCCTAGTGTGCATAAAAGGAAAGGAGATTTCTAAACAAAAAAACCATACAAATATGTGCATGAATGTGCATGCATGCCATTGTCGTTGAATCAAAATGAATATTCACATAGCAGTAGCATAAATTACCTATTCGTATTTTGCCAGTGGTAGTTCTATTTGTATTTGAAAGAAATGTTGTGTATATGAAATACAACTGCATAGTTCTTTTTTTTTGTTTATAAATTATAAATTATAATGTACACAAAACACATATGCCTGGATCAAATGATAAAAAATCAAATGAAACAAAACGAAGAAAAATATAAAAAGGAGTGGGGGAAGAGTAAGTGTAAAAGAGAGAATATGTGAGTAAAAGAGAGGAAAAATAGAAAAAGAGGGGAAATGTGAGAGTAAAAGAGAGAGACTATGTGAGTAAAAGGGAGAAAAAGCCAGCAAAAAGGAGAAGTATGACTTTAAGGGAAGAAGTATGTGAGTGAAAGAGAGAATATGAATATGAATGAGAGTTCCGCAATTAAAAACAATTATCTTCATTCTTTAAAATCTAATACATAAAATACTTGACTTCAATCATCTTCAGAACATTGAACCTAACAGGTGCTTTTTAGTGAACTCGTAAAAATGGAAAATGAAGCGCAACCTAATACAATTGAAGATTTACCTAGTGTTGAGTTACAAGTGCGTGAAAATGCATTTAATAGACGAATAAATACTTTCGCTATTGTAAACAATGGGCATATCGATATTGAAATATTTCTAAACGATGCCTTTCGTATATATCGCTCGGAACATAAAAAAAATATTGAAAATTTTATCAACGTGAAGTCAATGACTGTATTCGTAGCAGAGTTTGAAAAAAAAATTGTAAAATCAGATGAAAATAATGATTCCAACAATCATGATGATACTGGCGGTAATCATAGTGAGCTAACGGAGAAAGAGACTATATACATATCTCTCAACGGCAACACGTAAGCTTGATTTGAGCGTAAACCTACATAAACATTTTTGAAAACAAATCGTTCAAAAAATAGTGGAAAGTGCAGAACAAGTTAATAATAATAACCGATTATCATTAAAAACCCAGAAAAATAAATAGAATTCATTTTATATTAAAAAATGAAAGAAAAAAAATCGAAAAATGTACAAATGTAAACATTCGAAACCATTCGAAGTTTGTGACATTTGTAAAATGTAAACAAAACAATTTTTTTTCCTCGTTTCATCTATGAAAAACTTTTTGAAATTAAACAATGAGGAAATTTTTTTTTTCTTTCATTTTTCAATATAAAATTAATTCTATTTTGTTTTCTGTGTTTTTTGATAATCGTTTATTTTTTTTTTTTTTTCAATAAAATATTTCGAGACATTTCTTTGATAGTTTCAGTTTTCCATCATTTAGAAGATAGCGAAAGACTTCCAATGGCTTCCAATTACAATGCGCCTCAATGTATGTTATCTGAAGCTCAACTTTAACACATATTATTGAAATAAAAAATATGATGACGCTGATTCTCTTTCCCCTACAATGCCTAGCTCTCGAAGTTTCTGTATAATTCAAAGGTAAAATGGTTTCAAATCGAACCTAGTATTATAATATATACACATAAATATGAAATAAAAAGATTTGTTTGTTTTGTAAGAAAAAATGTTTTATTGAATTGTTACAGTTTTCAGTATACGAGTATACTTTATTCTTATAGCGATGCCTCAATGTAGCCACCGCTCCGTAATTTAGAAAATAATTTCAACATTTCACTCAATGATTGAGTCGGAACATACAAGTTGTCGCATATATGCCGCAATTTTCTACATATTTCATTGAAATCTTCATCTTCCTCGCTCTCGTCTTCCCCCTCCTCATCATCATCATATTCGTCAGTAGTAGTATCATCGTCATCATGTTCATTCTCATTCATTTCAGTTGATGGTTCATACAGATTGAGTTGATGGAACATTGGCAATTCATGTGATTTTTTCTCAACTCGCTCATCACTATCAACATTATCATCGACTTCATCATCAATCTCATCCTCATTAGATGTGTTGTTTGATCGATTTGATTCATTATCACTCTCGCTCGCACTCGATGGTTGATTAAAGGTTTCACTTCTTTTGCTGGACTGTAGCATTTCATCATATTTACGCTTTTCTAATAATGAAATTGTTGATTTAGCAACACCATATTCTTTTGCTAAACGATTACCGTTCACTCCATCATTCAATTTTGCTAAAATTTCAGCCTTTTGAATTGTGTTCAACCGCATGATGTGGCAATAATGATAACCATGCACGCGTCATGAACGTAGTATCAAATATGATACGATCGAAGCGCTATGTACTTTACATACATTTCAAATGTGATTTTTTAGTTCCGTAGTACACCGTCATTTCATGACGCGAGCATGATGATAACTTCACTGTTTGGATGTTCAACTTGAACTAACTTGTATCACTAGATGTTTGTTATTTAAATTTAATCGAACCTCAAATCGAACTATTTACATAAAATCAAAACCTCAAATCGAACTATTTGTATAAAATCGAACCTAAAATCGAATTATTTTCATGAAATTGAACCAAAAATTGAACTATTTTGCATGAATTTGGCAGAGACTATATACAGCTTCTCCTTCTCAAACTGCTTATGAGAAGCGGCTTCTCAGTATACGCTTCTCTGCGAAAGCATCTCCTTCTGAGTGCGAATTTAACGTACGGTGCTGATGCGACGCTAGTCAATTTACACATGCGCGTGTGTTGAACCGTTCAACGTGCGTGCGCCTTTCTGGATACTTGGAGGAAAATGACTTCACAAAGAGAGAAAGTGACGCAATTTCAACATTTATTATTTTCGTTTTTTTTTTCTTCATTTCATTTAATATGTCACGTTAATATTATTATATTATTACTTGTTATTGTTGTTTTTGTTTTGTTTTGGCAGACTTTTAACTTCTTTGTTATGTTTGATGTATTTTTTGATAAATTATCTACACGATTTGTGTTTTGTTTGTTTGTATGTGAGTGAGTTAGTGTGAGTGTATGCGATTTATTTTTTCTATTTTTTTTTTCTCGGCTCATCGATCCTAATTTGTTATTTGATGGATGATATTTTGTCGTCGCTGTAGCTGTTGTGGTGTATATACCACGCAATACTGACACTTTATTCAATCGAAAACGAGCTGTGTTTATCTTTCGCGCCGATGGATCCATGCTGGAATAGATGAACGTATTCGAAATTTCGACTTGATTTAGTATCTGTTTTGAATGGTTTTGTTGTTAATTTTAGCACTTTCTTCAAGTTAGTGAGAGTCAAAATCATCAACAATTGAATGAAAACATTGAAAAATTTACGTCTTTTTATTTATATATGAAACCATTTCAACATGATGTTGTGTAGCGACAAAAACAACCGTTTTTGAACCTTCCTCCACGATATATTTCAAGATGTATATCAGAGCCGAATATCGTTCATTTAGACGAATGTGCAGTTGTGCACGAATTTTAGATTCAATTTGTCTGGCAACTTTGAATCCACATCTGAAAATGAATAGAATGTTTCAATTTAATCAGTTTACGTTAATAATAAGTAAATTGAGTTGTTTAGAATAACAAAAACTATACGAACCAAGACGAATGAGCACTGGATCGTTTAGGCTAGCCTTTGCAAAATCGACTAGCATTTTTGGCAAGGTAGCACTAAACATGACCATTTGCTTGGATTCTGACAGCCGATTCAATGTTTCGTTGAGCTGCTCTCCAAATCCCATTTCGAAAAGTCGGCTCATCAAAAACAACGTATTCTGAAAAATGGAATTTAGAATAAAAAACCATTGAAAATAGTGCTTTAATAAATGAAAATTGGCGTATTTACTTTGTTTTACAATAGAATTGAGTTTAAAATTAGCAAACTCACCAATAGATGACAATTTCAAGTCCATCTCAACGCACAAGTGGAGGAAACGTCCCCGTGTCGCTACGGTGATATCTGGGTATGTGTGCATTGCTTGAAATTGTGAATTGATTGGATCACCACCAAGCACTAAAATCGTCTGTAAATCCATGTGTTTTCCTATTTCCTTGATAAATGCAAATATTTGCACGGCCAATTCACGAGTTGGTGATAAAATCAATGCTCTAGCATTGGTATTTGCTTGGCGTGCCTTCAGCTTCTCGAACAAGGGAATGAGAAAACTTGCCGTTTTACCAGAACCTGAGAAGATAAGTGACATTTTAGATATATTCACTTTCGCAGTATAACTGAATTAGTTATACTGTTTTCTCAATAGAAATAGAAAAATTAGAAAAACCATCTCACCTGTTTTGGCCATCGCAATCACATTTCTTCCTTCCAAAATTAATGGAATGGTTTTGCGTTGTAATGGTGTTGGTATTTTGTATCCACCTTTCATAATGCCCTTTATTACATTGAAACTCAATCCCATCGCCTGGAAACCACCTTTTGCTTTGGCTCCCTTTGATTTATCCTTCCATTCATCTGTACTCGATGTGTCGGGAAAATCAAAACCGGGCAATTCTTCAAATGCCTAAAAACCTAGGGGGATTTAACTACTCGAAAACCGGCAAAAACCATGCAGAACTTGTAAGAAATCTACACAAAATGATTGAACTCGCATTTTAATTTTTAACTCCATTTAAATAACATGTACAAACTCGTACGAGTTCAAGTTCAACTTTGCATGCAAATAGGCGCGAGAGTCAGTTGTCAGTCTATCATTCAATCAAAATCAAACTAAATATACCAACAACGAACTCGCAAAAACTCGCAAGAAATTGGACGCACTCGTGAGACATGTTTCCCCCTAGCTAAAAACACGAAAAACAACAAAAATGCATTAAATTGCGTTCTTATTTCAATGAATCAGTGTGCCAAGATTGAACCTCTTACCATTTTAACCAAACTTAAAGACTCTTGTCAAGATAAAATAAATTGAAATCCGAATTTTCCTTTGGATTTTTTATTGAATCATGCTGTTCTAACAAACACACGTTTTCAAAACGTCCAATGAAAATATGATGACATAAATAATGCATGACATTTGACGAAGCGTTCACAATGTCACTTCTGTGTAGACTTGTAACACACAAAACGAAAGCATTTTAAACATTTTGATTTGAATACAATTGAATAATTTCTAATATTGAAATTATTTTTTGATGATGATGCAATAAAAATGGAATTTTATCATGTTAAGTTTAGAAATGATGACAGCTTAAAAGATTTTTCCAAAAATTTACAGCTTGATTTCAATTTAAAAATACATTTGGTTACACAATTACTTTTCGAACAGCCAAAATTACTTTTTGCCTTGAAAATTACTTTTCATATTGATGCGGAAAGTAACAGTGAATGTAATAGCAAAACAATGGTAAAAAATATCAGGTTTTGAATGTAATAGAAGCAAATTTGGCAGATGATCAAAGACAAAACCATTTTTTGTTATCACATTGTCTCAAGCTGAAGAAAAGATCACAAATTTGATTCAAGTCTTCTACATTTATCAATTTTTATTTAATTGCATTGGCCGATTGCAACTGGACATACATTGTCCACTATTAATAATAATAACATTACTGTGGAATACCCTGAGATTCTATTAATTTAGCAATATTGTTTGTTTCATTTTTCGGTTTGGAATTTCGGGGAGAATTTAAAATTCTTTGGAACAATTTGAGATTTAGAGCTAGCACTTGAGTTTGAATTTGATTTCGGAATAGAGCTCGGGCCAGAGCTAAATTGTGCTGACGCACTTCCTCCACTTCCAGTAGAAGTCCCATCTTGAACGCTTGGCTGAGATGGTGAACATGGCTCCGGGGTGCTAAGTCTTGGTGAACGTAGATGTGGTGGATTCTCGTTAGTTTCGACGCTTGACTCATTCAAACTGGACGCAACATTAGGAATAGGTAAGGAATTGGATGGCCCAGCTGCATTTGAGTCGTTCGTTGCAATCTATGGATAATTGTATCAATTAGGACCAATTTGAAGTTCGAAAAACTAAGAAGAAGTTGAAGAAAATATTTGTAAAATGTTCCAAAACACAAGAATAATAAATATTTTGACTTACACGCTGTTGAATTGGAACTGTTGCGTCGTTTGGTGCATCTAAAGTTCTATTATACACCATACAAACGTTGGTTGTGGTCATAGCGAAACGATTCTACGGATATAATGAAAATTTTAATGTTGATAATAATTCTTTTGATTTACAAAAATGAATCAAAATCGTGTTACCAAAGTGAGTATTGTAGAAATTGTGCAGAAATTTGCTTGTTCTTCCAAATTCTGAGGTGGTCGGACATTGAACTGAATATTACGGAAGGATTGTTGTTGCCATGCACGCAAAGAAGCTATTGAAATTCAATTGCAATTATAAAATTATTATTGTTTTTATGACATTGTTCAATAAGCTACATTTTGAATACCTTCCAATCTATTCCCAAACCCTTCTGCAGTCAAGTCAGCGTACGAAAGTATGTCTATTTCAATGCACTTCTCGGTTTCTTTAATTTAAGTTTTGCTGGGGTCACTATGTAATAAAATTCCTTGAAGATTATAGTTTATTAGAGTAATAAGCATAAAGTTGTATTATCATTTAAATAAGAAAAAGATTGTGGGGTTTTACTTCCCCCCCGAAATTCTCCGAGAGGACCCCCCTCGAATCTTTCAAATACAAATATTGATGAGCTAAAAAAAAGGTCTTCGATTTTGAAATGGAAGTTGAAGAGCTAAAAAAAATCGAAGACCTTTTTTTTTTCTTTTTTTTTAGCTCTTCAACTTCCATTTCAAATTTTACCCCCCCCCCCCCCCTGCGATTAACCTTGCCCATATATGGTGTTGTGTGTTTTTCATACATTTTTTTTTGAAGCACGTTTTAAGTTGAAACTACCACCTCTTTCAGCTCCTATAAGATCGTCATCAGTTCATTCATCAACATCAATGGGAAATATTGCAACACAGCGTCGAACGCACCGCAATTTGCATCATCTGCATCATCTTCAAATCCAATGTCGTCCATTGAAATAAAACTTACTTATTTCAATAACAACAATCAAACCTTTCAATTCATTTAAAAATTATCGAACAACAAGCTCAGGTAAAGTACAACCGACAACTATAGGAATTAACAATTATACAGCTCGGATATGGCATACTGCAAAGAAAAATACAATAAATCATCAGAGAGTTGAACCGATGAGAGAACAATATCACTATGGGTCAATTTTTTACACAGAAAAAAAAAATTATGCACTATTCACAACCGTACGTTGTAATTGCCAAAATTCCAAAATTTTCTGTATGAAGGTTGTGAATTGTCCAACAAATGTTGTAATTCACAATGGATGGAATAAAACGGAGTATTCACAACCTCCATACAAAAAATGTTGGAATTTTGACAATTACAACGTACGGTTGTGAATAGTGCATAAATTTTTTTTTCTGTGTAGGTAGAAAAAATGCAGCAAATAACACAAAAAAGAGTTTGAATTATAACAATACATCGATTAAACAATATGCAGGTAGAAAAAAATGCGGCAAATGCAGTAAATGATACAAAAATGAGTTTGTATCCTAACAATACATCAATTCCTTCGAACAATACACCGATTTCATCGAAAAAAAAAATAGTTTACACTCCTATTAATAGTGAAAAGTATTATTTACCTACGACAACTGCATTGATTATAAAAGAAGAAAAAAAAAACTTCAAGCTCTATTTTTTTACCTAAAATAAACACAACGACTGTAAAACCGAGTACAAAGAAACAACGAATAACGAATCCCTTAGGAAGAGCGGATAAAAATAGACCGTTATATTTGGGGAAAGACACCATTAGCCAAACAAAAATTAGTGAAAACTAGCAAAAACTAGAGAAATTAGCAAATAATACGTGTTTATTATGATTTGCTTTATCACCAAATTTTCCGAAGTTATCAAGAATTTTTGAAAGCACTGACTAAATGAAAATAACGCAAGCAATTTTTGCATCAGAAATTATTCAAGAAATCGAAGCAAAATATATTTTCAATTGTTTTTATCGCAAAATTCTATTTATACTAAACGTATAAAATCATACTTGACCTGTCAGTTCCCTATCGGGAACTTGTCAAATGTCAGTTGAATACTAGAATATTGGCAAAAATACAAGGGAAAACAGTAGTATGTAAATAGCGGTTATTGAGACATTTCTTAGTATTAGTGCACATGTACACACACACATAAAGGAGGGGCATGACATACACACACACACACACACACACACACACACACACACACACACACACACACACACACACACACACACACACACACACACACACACACACACACACACACACACACACACACACACACACACACAACACATATATATATATATATAAAGGAGGGGCATGACATACACACATACATACATTTTCTCTCTTCTCAAAACCAGTTTTGACCACACCACCACATAGAGAGAGAGAGAGAGAGAGAGAGAGAGAGAGAGAGAGAGAAAGAGAGAGAAAAGGAGAGAGAGAAAGAGAGAGAGAAAGGAGAGTGAGAAAAAGAGAGAGAAAAGGAGAGGAGAAAAAGAGAGAGAAAAGAGAGAGAAGAGAGAGAGAGAGAGAGAGAGAGAGAGAATTCTTTCAATATATTTATATATTTTAACTATTTGTGAATGAAAACACAACCGAAACTAAAGTATTTCATATGTTTTTCAAATCTCTTTATTTCATATGTTATCATCAGAACAATACCATTACAATGGTGTAATTCCATCTACATCTGTAGTGGTTGTTGTTGTTGTTGGTAATGTTAATGGTTTTTCATTTGACTTGTATATGGTATGCACACAAACTATAACTGCAACAACAAAAATAACAATACCCATTGATAACAATTTATTTTCAATACACCACTTGCGAAATCTTTCGAAAAAGCACCACATTGATCTTGATTGTGTTGACCGAATCATTGTTTCTTTTGATTGTCGTTCATCCCCACCCGCCTCACAAGAAAATATTTTTAAATTGTTTGAAGCCATCATCTTAATTAAAAAAAAAAAAAAAAAAAAAAAATTAAAAAAAATATTTTTTTCAAAATATCAAGAGATATGAAATATATACTTACATATTATTTCACAATTTACAATAAACTGTAGAAAAAAAAAAATCTGATACGAAAATGCCTACTATTCTACTAACAAAAATTTTTTTTTTTTCAAAATCAATCGATTGTTCTATGAAATTGTTTGAATTCTGAAACTTTACTATATAAAGTATAGAGTATGTTGAAAGAAAAAAAGAGAGCACTATACATACAATGCATATGCTGTGCTCTCTCGCTTTTTTCTTTTCTAACTGATCATGATCATGTTGTAATGAAGGAAAAAATCAAAATAAATGAAAACAAAATCAAAATTCGATTTGAAAATTATTGCTTTAAGAAAAAAAAAACAATTTTATTCGTAAATTTTAAATGGTACATTTAAAGATTCAATTAAGTTCTTTTTCTTATCATACACTTCTTCACTGATTTCTAAAAATATGTGTCGATAAACCGTTGTTGTAATTGCTGTGACAATATCAGCATCTGAAAATTCCAAAGATCTCCATTTCAAATGTAAACAATGAACCATTTTTTCACAACATATTGCAAATTGTGAAAACCAAATGTACACATTTATTGGTAAACTAAGTATTTCCAAGTTAACCATTTGCAGGAAATTTGTAAAGATCATCAACGAAACCAACTTAATAGATACATTGGAGTTGTAATGAAACGAAGCCACATGTACACTTGGAAATGAATTTTGCAATGTATTATTTTGTATTGACATTCCTGGGTGATAATCAAACAAAATCATTTCCAAATTATCACAACAAGCAATAATATCACCAATGTTGACACTCAAATCACAGTTTTCAAATATTAACTGTCTACAATTTTTCATGATTCGCTTCAATGGTTCAACGGTTATAATTGTGATATTATTGAAATGCACTTTACAAAAATTAAAGTTCAATGATGAGTTTAAAATATCATCATGATTGTTATTATTTAGTTCTATTTTCATGCTTATGTTTCGTTGTATGTATAAATCACAAATTTGTTTCACTTCTGAATTGGTTGAACGTAATTTTAATAAATCATTCAATGATAAATGTGAAAATATCGCATTCCTGATTGGACGTTGGACTAAATAAATTTCCTTCAATTTATGTTTGGATTTGTTGGTTGAATTATTCATGTTCAAGATAAAACCTCACATTTACACAAACGAAAACAAACTGAATTGTTTATGTTAAAAGAAAAATCATTAACTTATATGTTTCAAATTATATTAATATCGAGACAAACAATTTCTGAGAAAAATTCAGAGATTTCTGTAACATTTTAAAGCGTGTGAGCGAATGTTTAACCTGAAATGCACACCTAAGAAATAAACTGAATTTGTTTGTTTATAGCGCAAATATTTCTTTCGTTGCTTCATGCATTTCAAATTGGAAACAAAGGATTATTGACGGTAGTAACGGACGCACATTGAACAATGCTCTTCAACAAATTCATGGTGGCATTTTACTTCTATATTTCACAATATTCAATGTTAACATTTTTTTTTTTTTGCTTCAGTTCTTTCATCTCCTGTGCAATTTGTGTTTATACCAAGATTGCAGAATGTATATTTCGAAAGTGAAACAGTTCTTCTTTAATATTTCAAAAGAAAGGTTGACATGCTAAAAGATGCGTTCAACACCAGAAAAACGTTTGAAAGAACAATTCAGTGAAGTAAAGTGGTTTAGAGCGACTCTACCAAATGTACTTCGATCCAATCCAAGTACTACATTTTAAATGTAACATTTATCATGAGGCGAATAAACCAAATTCAACACCTCCGTGCTAAGTTTTTGAATAATCATCAAACAATTATGAG
Organism: Resseliella maxima; assembly: GCA_029041755.1. NCBI lineage: Eukaryota > Metazoa > Arthropoda > Insecta > Diptera > Cecidomyiidae > Resseliella > Resseliella maxima. The sequence continues at coordinate 44,618 of JAQOWM010000146.1, forward strand.
TGAATTGTGGAAAAAACAATCGAAATACGCAATGAAAAAAAAGGAGAATTTATTTGAAATAGCAAGTAAAGCCGCTATTGAGTTTGAATACATTTTAAATCACTACAATCATGCATTGAATCAGAGGTGTCAACTATCGCAAACCAATATTATGGAACAATATGTCGAACCAACAATTTGTGAAACAGTTTGCGTAAGCACTCCACCTGAAGAAAACAATCATCAAGTGAAAAATGAAAGTGCGCAACAAATTCAAGATAATTCCGGTGAAGTGAATATATCCATTGATATCATTAAAAAAGAAACTCAAACAAATGAATTTGAATCACAAGAAGAAGTAATGTCGATCGAACCCAATGCAGCAAACAACATCGATGATGAAGTCGAATCTGAAGAAGAATTTAGAGGTTTCGATATAAATGAAATAGAATTAGACAATTTTATATAAAAATTTCATACAAATAGTTATACCTATAATAATGAAGAAACAGTTTTGATTTATTTTTGCACAAGAATATTCTTATCAACAAAATGTCAATCATATTAATAAGGAATGAAAAATAAAAATGCAAAGAATCACACAAAAGAAAAATGTATTTTATTTGAATAATTTATGATAAGATTTTTTTGGCAAATAGGAAACAAAGGATTATTGACGGTAGTAACGGAAGCACATTGAACAATGCTTTTCAACAAATTCATGGTGTCATTTTACTTCTTTGATCTTCACAGTATTTCATGCAAGATTTCATAGATTATGCAAACAAATATTCAATTATTTATTTTAAAATTTCAATTTTTTTATTCATTGAATATATATATATAAACCCAACACCAAAAATAAAGAAAAAAATTAATCTTCACAAAAGCAAATGTTTTTGTTTTCAATATGTAAATACTTTCTAAAATAGCGGGTTTCAATAGCATTACATAAAGTGCATACTTCATCTAATGAATATGATTTAAAAGGTGCGTTAACTTTCACATGATTCTTGTTTTTCAATCCATAAGTACATTTGCAAATTAAATTAAATACCGGAAAATTAGTATCGTTCTTCTTCAAAAAATACTGAAATACAAATTTGATCAATAAAATGTCATAAAATGAATGACTTTCAGAAATATTGTTAGAAAATAGCATATCTTTAAAATTATAATCGATTAAGTCTAAATGTGAAGTAAATACCCATTCTTTCGAATTAATGTAGGTTACTGCTGCAATTTGTTTTAACGATCTTGGTTTTGATTTAATTGGTTTACATATTACCATTCTGTTTGTTATATCTATATATTCCATAACTCTAACAGATTTAGTGTGAAAATATGCATTTTCACATTCAAATCTTTTCGAGCTTCCTACCATTTTCCTATAACATTTATCAGAAAGGACATTAAATTTGAATTCACTTAAGGGTCTTCCATAAAAGTTTATAATGTCAAAGTTTATGAAAAGTTCACGCATCACTTTTGGAATATGATCAAAAAATTCTCTACCGTACACACTCTGAATTATAGATAGATAATGTAATAATAATTGATGAATTAATTCACGATATTCGTTATTCAGAATTAGAATGTATAAATATTTAGAATTTTTATATTCTTTAAAATCAAACTTTTCAGGACGTATAATTGGTGAAACCTTATCACTAAAATATAAAAAATCAAATTCTTCATCATCTATTAGATTTGTCATTGTTTTTTGTTATAACACTCGGTGAATTTCAAAATGATTCAAATCCAATCTACAACATTTTTTTTCACCAACCTAATGAATAGAAGTAAACAAAAAAAAATATAAATAAATATATAACACGTTGTGGATTACTTTTTTGTTTACTTCTACTCACTTATTGATCTGCAATTTCTTGCTCCATTTGTGATTGACTGACGATTCTCACAATCCAAGATCTATACAGAACAGAGACATAGACAATATATTTTTTTTTGTAAACAAAATCACAAATAAACTTACTTATTTTCTTCCCGCTGTCCACCAAAGTATAAATATTGAATTTCATCAACACAGTTTAAATTAATTAAATCATCTTTATCGAGAGCATTCATGAAATATTGTGGTAGGAAGATGATCTCATTTTCAAGCTCCACCAAAATAGTTTTTTCATTATCAGTAGCATCTCTTTGGAACTTATTTTTCACAAACCGAAAACAGAGGATTTTATGATATCCAAGACTCAATTTACTGAATCCCAGATATGGTTTAGATTCACCGATCGATTGTAGTTTTGCAATTGCACTCATGTTACTTGCACGTTTACTTTACTGATTTTATTGTAAATATGAACTAAAACTTGAACAAACCGTTCGGGAAGAAAGTAATATTCAACTAAATCAACGAAACGTCATGAACAGAACTGACCACGAAAATTTATATTACATTGCTTATAAACCTTTCTTTTTGATCTAATTTCTTTCTATTCTTATTCGAGTATACACACACACACACACACACACACACACACACACACACACACACACACACACACACCTTATTCCTAATGTATATTTCATAATAAGCAAACTTTATATTTGTTATGCATTATAGCAAAGTATAACACACCGGTCATAAAATGTATATTCTATTATCGATGCAATAGAAATCTGTGTGGTCTTAATTATATTTTTTAAGCATGATAAATTTTTCGATTTACAAATACACATGTTCCTTTTGTTTATGTTGTCGTACATTTTACAATTTAAACATCTATTTACTTCCGCGTTATTCTTTCAATATTTCCTAGTTGTTCATAATAAATAATATTCTCAGATCGATTGTCCAGTGCATCTGTTACTAATTCTCAGTGAAAGAAATGAAATAACATAACATTATCGATTCAATTTCAACACTGTTACATTTCTTTTGATTTTGATATGAATGCAATCTGCGAACTAGACTAATATTTAAGTAATACGATGCAAAAAATCAACAACAAATAGCGATTGAGTGTGAAACGGTGAAGAGCAAAAATGGAAATAGATGATCAAGAAAAACCACGAGTGGAATTAAAAATTTCAAATTCTGCTTTCGGTCGTCGTATACGTGAATTTGATTTGGTGAACAATGGATATAAGATTATCGAAGAATTTTTAATAAGTGCGTTCGAAATATATCAAGTGAAAATAATTGAAGCTATCACAGAGTTTGATTTGATAAAAACGACATCATATTTTAGTGCAGAATTTGAACGTTCTTTTCATGTTGATGAAGATAGTGATCCAATCACGGAAAAACGAGAGATTCATATACCAACGAAAAATTGTGAAATCAATTCAACTACCGACTTGCGTGATCACTTTCAAAACGATATCATTGAGCATGTGGTGAAACAATGTGATGAAGTGATGGTTGAAGGATCAGGATTTACATTGAGTAAAATCAAACAATTGCGTGTACAAATTTTTAAATATGAACCATTGCGAGGTTCTGGTTATATTGAACTTCCGAAAAAAATAAAAAACAAGAGAGCAGTTATAAATTTGAAAAACACAGGCAACAAATGTTTCAAGTGGTCAATTTTAGCAGCTTTACATCATGATGAAGTGTATGCTAAAAATCGTAAAAAAGTGACGGATGCTATTAGCTATCAAGACTGGATTAATGAACTGAATTTCGATGGAATAGACTTTCCAGTGCGACTTAATCAAATTGAGAAATTTATGCAGCAAAATGAGCACTTAGCTGTCAATGTATACTATTTCGATTCGGAAAAAAAAATGTATTTGCCCACGCTTTCTAGCAACAAAATCTGTTGAAAAAAAATACATTCATTTGCTCATGCTTACAGAAGCAACAACAGCAACAAACAAATACAATGAAAAAGCAGATGAAGTGAGTACACAATCACATTATTGTTGGATTAAAAATTTAAGTGCATTGGTCGGCTCACAAATGAGTAGAAAAAAGAAATAAAAAATGGATATGTGATCGTTGTTTGATTCATTTCAATTCATATGAGAAATTAGAAAAACATAAAATATTATGTGAACGATGGAATGAATGTGCAATTGAAATGCCGCCCGTTGGAAAGAACTATGAAACATTCAAGAATTACAAGAATGAACTTAAAATACCGTTCATTGTATATGCTGATACGGAGGCAATGTTGAAGGAACCCGAAACAGAGGTCTTTAACCCCGATTGCTCAACACATGCTTATCAGCATCATGAATTGCACAGCATTGGATATTATTTCAAATGTGAAAATGATGAATCGAAATCATACTATGCAAGTTATCGCGGGACAAACTGCGCTGAATGGTTTATGGAGGAATTGAAAAAAATTGTAAATGAAGTCTTTGAATTTTTGGAAGATAAAAAACCGATGAATGTCTTGACTGAAGAAGAAGAAAGAGCATTTAATGCATCAAATGTTTGTCATATATGTAAAAAAAGCTTCACGAACGAACAAACAGAAACAGATATGATTCGGGTGAAGGATCATTGTCATATATCTGGTCTTTATAGAGGTGCTGCACATCAATCGTGCAATTTACAATATCAAATTAGTCGAAACATTCCGATTGTAATGCATAATTTATCTGGGTATGATTCGCATTTATTAATAAAAAAAATCGGAAGCAACAAAGAAATTAATGGTGAAATAACAATCATACCAAATAATTCAGAAAAATATATTTCATTCATCAAGACAGTACATGGTGTTGGTTTACCGTATCAAAAACAAATTAAATTGAAATTTATCGATTCATTACGTTTTATGTCCGCATCTTTAGATCGTTTGGCATCACTTTTACCACATGAAAAGAAGCAAATTCTTAAATCTGAATGCATAAAATCAGGTTTTTGTTCAGATGAAATGTTTACTTTGTTGAATCGGAAAGGTGTTTTTCCATACGAATATATTGTCAATTATGAAAAACTTGAAGACATAACGCTACCAACAAAAGAGCACTTTTACAGCAAACTGACTGGGTCTAATATATCGGAAGAGGATTACATTCATGCACAGAATGTATGGAATAAATTCGAAATACAATCACTTGGAGAATATTCTGATTTATATTTGAAAACAGATGTGTTATTACTAGCCGATGTATTTGAGAACTTTCGAACTACATGCATTGCTACACATTCACTTGATCCAGCACACTATTTTGGAGCACCTGGTCTCTCATTTGATGCGATGTTGAAATACCTGGATGTTTCTATCGAACTATTCACTGACGTGGATATGCTGATGTTTGCAGAAAATGGAATACGTGGTGGTGTGAGTCAGATAAATAAGCGATATACGAAGGCAAATAATAAATACATGGACGATGAGTTTGATCCATCAAAGGAAAATTCATATCTACTGTACTTGGATGGTAAATATTCAGTATTGATTCATCGTTTTTTTTAAATTAACTAATATGTTTTTTTTAATTTTTTTTTTTTTTTTTCAAATCAAAAAGCAAACAACTTGTATGGACATGCAATGTCTCAACGTCTACCAATTGGAGAATATGAGTGGGTGTTCGAGAGTGAAATTGAGCAAAATTTCAATACAACTGCATCAATATTAGATTTAAATGATGATTCGGATATAGGCTACATATTTGAAGTTGATTTACATTATCCACCTGAACTACATGATAAGCATAACGATTATCCATTTTGTCCTGAGCGTCGATCAATACCTGGTATATCAAAGAATGACAAGTTATTGTTAACTTTCTATGATAAGAAAAATTATATTGTTCATTATTCGATGTTGAAGCTAGCTCTCGAACATGGTTTGATATTGAAGCAAGTTCATCGAGTGCTTCAGTTCAAACAGACCGCTTGGTTGAAACCATACATTGATTTGAACACCAATCTTCGTGCTAAAGCCAAAGAGACTATTCAAGAGCAATTTTGTGTGCTTCAAATACTAATGGTTCAACAGATGGCGCTGACGCATGGTCTCCATACTTTGAATAAGTGTTACGAGCTGTCAAATCAAAATATTCAAAGTGGAATTCACAGCTAGTTCGCATATATGCGCATAATTTTAAAATCAAAATATTGTTTGATTCAGCCAGATCTAAACGGACCAAGCCAATCAAAATGGCACAATTGGTAAGATATTGAGATCGATTATAAATGTATATATTTTGATAGTTATAATAGCAACGATTTTCAATTATATTCAGGGTGAACTCATCAATTTGAATACTGGATTGACCCGACAATTTATAAACGATCATAATGCACATTTGTCGGAAAAAAAAGTAAAAGTCTTCGACAGAAAGAAGAAATGTTGCAATCTGATGAAACTAAGTGACATTCCATGGACATACACATTCGCCATATTTCCAAGAAATTACAGAGAAGAAGCAAGATTATATTTGAGTGCCTTCCACCGCATTAAGCACCAATTTATATGGTACCGAGAAAGAATTCCAAAACATGATTTTGCCAAAATAAAAAGCCGACAAAACGCCGAAAACTATGAACGTTTCGTACGCCTTTCATGCCTTTCATATGATCCACTCATCATACATCAGTGATTATGTGATACATAACTTACATAATACATACGCTTATAAGCGATTTCGATATAAATGACTAAAATATTTCTCAAATTATCAAAATTATTATGTTATTTATTTAATCACAATAAAGCTATTGAATGTGCATGTTACTAAAGAAATGGCACTTTTATGTATTTGTAGTTATTTATGTTTTATTTTATAACGGTAAATATATAAATATTAAAATGACGAGCATAAATTTAGCTGAATTGGATAGTTGAGACAAGTTTTTCTAATTGCGTTTTTTTTATTTAAACTTATGAAATTAAATAGTCTGAAAATCGCTTATGAGCGTTCAAATAATTTATGTAAATTGTTTGAAGGTATTATTCATTTTCTGTTTCTTCAATTGTACTGAAAACGCAAATTGAGCGGCGACGTCCTGACATGGCAAATGGAATATTTTTTGACCGTTTGAATGGGTCGAATAATATTGAGCGACCGTGTGCGCCCCATTTGATTGCAGCACCTGTTGTACTTTTAATTTGAGTGTTGGTCGAGTTGGCTGGTGGAACAATGCTCTGACCGTTTATGCTATTACAAGGAATATCTATTGACGGTGTTTCCGGTGTTTGTTCATTGACAACAACAGTATTAGTTGCATCTGGTACAAGAGCTATTGAAAATACACAATAATTAGTTATGGCGCACTCATATCTATGATTCTGTCTTTTTAATATTTGTTCTACTGAAAAAATTATGTGAATACCTTCTCCTTCTGGAGAAGATCCACCAAAATCGCTTATAGCGGAGTGAGCGGAGTCGAACATTACGATTAACGGTTCAGCAACACTGACGTCCCCTTTGATTGCAGTACCAACTGTAGTGCTACTTTGGGTGTCGGCCAAATCGGCTGTTGGAACGATGCTTTGATCGCTTATAGCGATTTCATTTAATTGAATAGCATTTTCACACGAATCGTTGCCATTATCATAATCCATTGACGCTGCTTGTTCATTTACAGCCATAGTATTAGTTGCATCCGGTACACGAACTATTAAAAAATACAAAAAATACACATTAATTAGTTACAGCACACTTATATTTGTCGGGCTGAGAGTAAAAACGGTTAAAGTGAGCTTACCTCCTGCTCACGCTTATGGATATATCTGTGAGAGTGAGCAGGAGGTAAGATCACTATAACCGTTTTTACTCTCAGCCCGACATTTATGAATCTGTCTTTTTAATATTTGTTCTACTGAATAAATTATGTGAATATTGTACCCTGTTTACTTTCTCTTTCTGGAGAAGATAGTTCACCAAAATCGCTTATAGCGGAGTCAAATATTTCGTTGCATGTTTCTGCCACTTTAACATCAGAAGAATCTAATACAACTTTGAGATTTTCATCAGCAACATCATTTGTATTTGTATCATTTGTACCATTCGAGTCGTTCGAGTCATTCGAGTGGACGGTATTTGCTTTTTCTAAATGGTCAAAGCCTAATTCAACAATGGCATTATTGACAGAGAAAAGATTTTGTCCCGTTGCAACTGTAGAACGACGCAATGAAATATGTGAAGCAGTGGGAGTCGGTGAATTTGGCAGATTTGATGAATTTCCAGCAATATTTCGCATGGCGGATTGATGAAGCCATTCCAATGCAATTGCAGGATAATCTGGCGATATCGCCACAAAGCATTCACGCATACAGTATCCTTCATTTGCTTGATGATCAATCAATCGCTGTTGGGACCGCGTTACTGAAAAAATAAGAAGAATAAGAAAAATTATGTGCAATAAGGGCAATAAGTGCGTGCATCGTGCGCATATATGCGGTTTTTGAAAAAATAGCTCAATTTTTCACTGTTTCTTACCCATTTGTCGACCAACAAATAAATTGTGAATAGAAACCATAGAAACATTGTATTTTTTGTTGCTGTTAACTTTCGGCATCTTTGATGATAACCAATTTGAGCAGTTTACTGAATTTAATTTATAAAAATGATAAAAATTGACAAATATCCGATAACTCAGTATGCTCAGTATTCATGAAATGAGTGAAATGATTAACAAATATTGCGAAATTACACGTATTGCTAGAGAGAACATATAATACCTATAATACGTATAATACTTGAACACTGAAACAGCTGAAACAACATCAACAACGTCAACAACATGCAATAGCATGTTTCTATAAAATGTGCACTATGACAATAACAGTAATGATGGCGATGATGGCGATCATGGCAATTGTAGCAGTCGTAGCGGTTGTAGCAGTTTGAGTTTATTGCATTGTAATGATTGTCGTCCTCAAAAGTGTTTATGCGTATGTATTGATGTTTTGATGTATTGACTGTATTCATCGTATTGATGCATTCATGTATTGATTGGAACGTTGGAGTGATTGAATGGATTGAAGTGATTGAAGGGATTGAAGCAATTATTATTAGTTTGTTGCTAAGTATTTTACGAATATTTTTATTTCGACTATCTCGTTTTTTTACTTTTCCTTGAAACCTGAAATTTTCAATATTTTCGAAAAATGTCGAAAGTTACAAGAATGAAAATATGTTTAATAGATAACTGCGAATATTCTAAAGGAACTTCATTACCAATTCGTATGTTCAGGTATACGATAAATAGGTTTTTTCTTTATTTCCTTTGATAAGTGTAGTAATTAAAATATTTATTACTTATAGAATTCCACAAGATGACAATAGGTATGAAAATTGGAAAAATTCTATTGGTTGGCATTCAAAAGGATTATTTAATGGCATGATATGCATAAACCATTTCTGTGAATCCGATTTAATTCGGTATCCGAATTCAATTTGTTTGAAGAAAAATGCAGTTCCAACCATATTTGATATAGCTGATCTAGCTGATACAAGAATGGATATATGTGTAAGTGATGATGATTCAGATATAAATTTATCAATTCGATTGCAAACTGTCGAAGAAGAACCAGAAGAACACATTGCACCATCTGAACCCTCTGAACGCAATTATGGCATCTCAAATATTCCTTGTTCGAGTACACCTTGCGAAAATATTCAAATTCAGAATAATTATTTACACAATGAGTGCATAAGAGAACAGAATATAAGTAATGCTAAAATTGTTGATTTGGAAGGAAAAATCGCAATATTGCGTAATAGAATTAAATTGCAAAGGAACCAAATAAAACGACTGGACGCACAAGTTAGAAGAACGCAAAAAACAAAAAATTCTTTCAAAAGTCTTATTGAGGAATTAAAACAACAACGCTTACTGTCTGAGAAGTCTATGCAAGCTATTAAGGTGTGTAAATCGTGTAAATACAATGTGAATTTTACATTTTTAGAATTATAAATATTTCATAATTTTTATGTTGAAATTGTTTTACAGACAATAGATGAAAATGAAATTCTGGCATGTTTAATACACGGTGTTCAACCAAGACAGAAATATTCAGAGTCTGTACGTAAATTTTGTATGTCTGTTAGCTACCACAGCCCTGCTGCGTACGAAATTATTCGAAAACAATTTGGTAATAATTTACCACACTCGAAAACCATTAAAGCTTGGCTGGCAATATCTGATATCAGTGGAGAGCCAGGAATCACAGATGAAACAATACACAGATTGAAGGGATTCGTTAATCAATTGGATGGAAAGCCTTTGATATGCGCACTTATTTTCGATGAAATGTATATTCGAAAACAAGTTTATTGGGATGAATCAAAATTGGAATATGTCGGATTTACTACATATGGTAAAAACACTGAAACTGGTGAAAAGCATATCGCTTCCAAATCTATAATATTTTTTTTATCTGGAATTAATTTCGAATTCCAGTTCCCATTTGCTTACCATTTCGTTCATAAACTAGATGCTGTCGAGTTATCTACGCTTATAAGCGATGTTATATTTGAGTTGACGAAATGTGGTGTGAGAGTAAGCAACCTAACTTTCGATGGAGATAAAGTGAATTTGGCAGCTTGCAAAATATTGGGTGCTAATTTGGATATTTCGGACCAGAACTTCAATCCTACTATTAATAATCCACATGACAAAAGTCAAATTTATTTAATTTTTGACCCTTCTCATGCAGAAAAACTGATGCGAAACTTACTCGGAAACAATGAAATTCTCTATGATGCAGATAACAATGAGATAAAATGGTCGTATTTTGTTGAGTTAGAGAAATTGGGTAAAACTGAAAATCTTATAACACATAAACTCACAAAAAAGCATATTGAATTTAATAACAATAAAATGAATGTTCGGCTTGCCAATGAAACCTTTAGCTCAAAGGTAGCCGATTCGATGAGAATATTGAAAGGGAAAGGTTATCCAGGATTCGAAGGCTCTGATGGCACGATAAAATTTACAAATATGGTGGATAAAATTTTCGACTTAAGCAATTCGCGATATGCGCCAAATGATAATAAATACAAGTGCGCAATGAACAGCCAGAATAAGGACTTAATTTTACCCTTTATGGAAACCGCCAAGAACTATTTGAAATCACTTCAAATGATGAAAACATACAAGTGTAAAGGTATATCGTCAAAAAGAAAAATTTTCATAACAAAAACGATCAATTTTACACCAGTTCTTGGTTTTATCATGAATTTAACAAATTTGCCGCTAATGTATACTGAATACGTAGAAGAAGAACAATCGTTAAAAGCATTAAGCACATATTTGATAAGTCAAGATCATTTGGAAATGTTTCATGCCAAACTTCGAGCTCGAAATGGGTTTAACAATAACCCAAACGTAATTCAGTTTAGAGGTGCTTACCGGAGACTACTGTGTAATTTGGATATAAAAATATCAACGTCTGCAAATTGCACAAGACTTGAGACATTTCCTGATATGTTAACTCCTCAATCAAATGTATATTTCGTATCTTCACGGCGACCTAAACTCGATATATTGAATGATGAAGGTTTTCAACATAATTTGGATAGTCAACAAGATGCTATTTTTGCAGAACTAGAGACATTGGAAGATATTGAAGCAATAGAAAATGTTTCGCATATATGCGTTGATGGATTGGCTGGTACATCCATTGCATATACATCTAGAATAATTGAGAAACAAATTGAAACGAAAATTTTCTATTGTGAGTGTTGCAAATATGTGTTCTCTGAAAATGAAAAATTATCATTGAGCTCAGTTCATATCATTGATTCAAAGCGACCATGTGCAAGTACTTTCTATATTTTTAAAATTGTGGACAGATTTGTGAAGTTGTATAAACCACAATACAATGGCTCACATAATAGCGAAATTGGTGAACGAGATTTTAGAGTACTATTTTATTTAATTTTTAATGAAATCAACTTTGACCAAATATATGTGAATTCAGATTTCAGAAATCATGAGCAACATAAATATCATTTAGTTAGATGTATTGTGCAGCAATACATACGTATAAAAACAACACAAATTTCTAAAGAAATTACGTTCAGCCAATATGACAAAATTTTGCGAAGTAAGCTGACTAAATGGATTCACTTTTGTGGTCAATGATAATATTTATATTCAAATTTGAATTTAAAATCAATAAAAAAACTGAAATCGCTCATAAGCGGAATTTAAAATAATATATTTTTAGAAAGAGAAATCAAATGATATTAAAGCGGGGATGGGATAAAAATAATGAATTAAAATGATTAAAATTCGTAAAATTCTTTCAATATTTTGATTGCTGCAAACTTTAAATTACATGATTATCTAAATAATTCCATTGAAAAAAAAAAAGAAAAGAAAAAAGTGATTAGTTTAGCAATAAAAACAGTAATGCTGAATGCTGAATTTTACAATTCTAATCACAATACAAACCGCTTCAGTTTTCAATAATTCCAATCGAATGCCAAATGGTTTAACAAAGGATAGTATTTTTTTTTAAAAATCCGGTGTAATATTTACATTACCGGTCCCAATAATCAATAATTCCAATTTTGGATCAAGTGCCAACATTAAACGCAATGAATGCTCATTTATATCATCCATTGTATTAACATTCCATGATAAAACTGTGCGTGGAAATAATACCATTGGACCAATGATGGTACATTTATTATTCAGTTGGAAACCAATCTGTGTATAAAAAAAATGGGGAAATAACATATTGACAAATAATATTTTAAATACAATGATGAAATTACTTCGCTATATGAATTCACCATTAGGACCAACTCTGGATCATTATTTAGTAGGTTGATTTTAGTTTTACCATCACCTTCATAGCTAGCACTAAACGAACGATTAACCAATACATTTTGTAATTGATTTAATGCCAATCGTTGGTATGATAATTGGCACAGTATTTGTTTTGTTAACTTAAACATAATAATGGATGTGTGTTGAGTAACCAAACTATTTGTTGTTGTGATTATTGCTATTTGTTATTTAAGGTTATGCAATGTCACAATTTGTTCGAATTTTGACAGAATTGACATCGCAAAAGTCGTTGTTACCGTTTCGAAAATGATTTCTGTTTTTTTTTTTTTATCTTTCAATATTTTATATATGAGAACATCTTCACATTTGTCGCTTCTTTAAATTTTTGTTTTTATTATTATTATTATTATTTATTTATTTTTTTTTTTTTTTTTTTTTTTGAATTTGTTTTACTTGAAATTTTAATTAACTTCATTTGGGCGTGGAATCAATACGAGCACCGGAGCTTCTGTTTCAGCCAAGTATGATGGGTTGTTCTGAGGCCGGAATCACCGAAACAATAGATTATGTACTGAAGCAATTTTCACTCGACGAACAACTTCTTCTGTCACAAAATATATTTCTAACCGGTGGATGTGCTAATTTTAAAGGTAAACGGTTCACTCAATTCATTGATAGTAGTTTGTATTTTTTGATAGATATTTTGTGAGTTGTTGTTGTTGTTGTTGATTTTTCTGTTTTTTTTTTTTCTTTTATTCTTTTTTTTTCATTTTTCTCGGTAGGTTTGAAAGAACGACTAAGCGGAGAAATTATGCAGATTCGTCCATTTAAAACCAATTACAATATTTTTGTCGCAAAGAATGTTAATTTGAATGCATGGCACGGCGCAAAAAAGATGGCTAATGCCAGTAATTTTACTGATTGTCTAACAACCAAAGCGGATTATATGGAATACGGTGGTGAATATGTTAAAGAACATTATGCAAGTAATCAATATTTTGCAACGTCTGCAATTATTCTTAATGAACCGAATCAAACATCAAACGAATCAGATTGTACAAATAATAAAATGGGAAACAGTGACACAATCTATATGGAATAAATTCAAAATTGTTTTCAATGAAAATGATGAATGAAAAAACGAAAATCCATTTTCAATTTTAGTTTCCGAACAGATTACGATTTACGTATATTTTCCATATTGTTCCATTGAAACTACATGGAAATTGAAATGCACGAACTTCATACTATATTTATCAATCGTCGACTGACGCCATTTTCAGTTGGTTATAAATTGTTAAAGCGTCTATATTGTAATCGTTGAAGCGTCAATTTATTGCATCTTTAAAAATCGATTAATCTCATCTTTAAAAATGACTGATCTAGTAGAGGATGCTTTCAACGCACTTAATACTTCATTTGAAGGCTTTCAACTTTGTTTCCAAAAATTCGATGAACTAAAAACTGCAATAGCAAAAGAAGATGAAAGCAGAAGTGATTTGGTAAAAAAACTAGAAAACTTAGAAAAATGTTCAGATGAAAGAGAAGAAAGAAACCGAAAAAAGTTTCAGTTACTGGAAAATAAGATTTTTGAATTGGAAAAGAAAGACAAAGAGAAAGATGAAAAAATTACAATACTGGAAAAAAAATACGCGTCGTTGAAAAAAAAATACACCGATTTGTCGCACGCAGTAAAACTACCGAAATGTAATGCGGGTGCAGGAAACAAATGTAATGCGGATACAGTTCCAACCATCATACAATTTAAATGCACTAAGCCATGCTCGTAATTATGTTTTGTTTTATTTGATTTAGATCAGTTTTGGTCGGTCTTTGGAAATATTTAATCTAAACCGTTCATTGTATAAAAATGAAAAAAAAATGTGCTTATATGGAAAAATTTTTTTTTTCTCTATTGTATTTCAGTGATTCTATGAAAAAAAATGTTCAGCAAATTCGATTCAAAAAAAATATTCATGACGTTTTCAAAGATACCACAAAATTTGCAGAACAAAATCCAAAGGTAGGAGAAGCAAAGTGACCAACTAAAAAGGACAACTAAAGGATGCAAACACACAAAAATCGACAATTTCATCATATTTTAATCAAAAATCTTGAATTTTGTAAGAAATCATAGAAACATTGTATGAATAAATTACACTCGACAAAATACATGTTGTAATGCATTTCTTATGCATGTATGTCAATGTACGTATGTCAACCAAAGTATAAATACAGAGATATAAATAAAGACATGGTCATTCCATAGAGATGGTTCAAACAGACAACACGTGTGCCTTTTAATATAACCATTTATTTATTATATGGCGAGTGTAGCCCGTCTACATGGAACTTGTGTACTGCAAAAGTGTGTCAAGTGAGTGAAAAAAAAAAAAACTATGCCAAAGAAATGTTGTTTAGTTCGTGTTTCAAATAAATTGTGTGATTGTTAATCAACAGCGCGTAAAACTTTGCTGACAAAGACAAATTTAAAATAATGTGCATTTTATAATTGAAAAATATAACATTCATCGAGATGGGCGGTGGCGATTCGAGACCAGTTTCTACAAAAACGGCTGAAAATAACGGCAACGTAAACAATAATCTAATTTTTTCCGAATCTGTAAAAGTGCATAATAACGAAATCATCATATTGTTGTCCATCGTAGTTGCAATCCAAATTTTGAATTTCATTGTTAATTTGTATAATGCACATATGAAACGCATGAAAAAGAGATACGCGAAAAGAAACACATCAATTAAGAATAATAACAACGGTACAACTTTGAATTAAAACGCGCGCATAAATTATTAACTCAAATAAACAAAGTGAAAAGCAAATAAAAAAAAAAAAATTATTTTTTTTTTAAAACGCAAAAATCACGCGACACACACACAAGAAGTGTAGAATTACAAAACGCAAAAGTTAATAAAAAGAATAAGTGAGAAAGCAGAAAGAACAAAGTAAGAGAACACCCAAAAAGAAAAATGCAAGCGCAACAGAAAACAGCATAACGACAACGGAGTAAATCAACGAGACTGCAAGAAACATAGGCGAAGCAGAGAAAATCAACATGTGCGAAAGATTGGGACAACAAACAACCGAACAAAAGAGAAATGAAATAAGATAAGTTTTTAGAGATAATTTGTCGATTTATTTTGCCTTAGAAATATATAAAGAAAAATTTAAATTTGTTTAAGAGAAACTAATTAATGTGTCAATGATTTAGGGCAAAGAAAGAGAAAATAAGAAAGAAAATAAAATACAAAACAAAATAAATGTGTCAGCAAACAGGAAAATAAATATAATAATCGCAAGAAGGTCGTGAAGACAAATATTTTGAAATTAAATATGACACATATGTTTTGTTTTGAGATTTAAGTCAAATAGGTTACAATTGTTTTGAGAATTTTGTTTTTTTTTTTTAACCTACTTTATAACTACATATGTTTTTTGGAAATTATTGTACGCACCATTCGCATATGATTTCGTTTGTTTTTTTTTCCGGGTATTGAAATTTAAAACAAAACACATGACGACGTTACATTATTCTTCAGTCCAACATTTATTTTATAAAAACATATTTGAAAACTGACCACACGCAACTAAAATACAAATGCCATATGTACTGAAACATAAATATTGATAGATTTAGTTATGAACTTGACAAATGACAGACGAAGCATTCAATGGTGTTATTTTTCAACAATTAAGAAGTAAATTTGAGCTAGTGAAGAAGAGAATATTGAAAGAAAAATTGTCAAAGAACCCAGCGAAGCTATTGGAATATGAGAAAGATTTAGTGGACACGCACAATAAATTGGTGTCATATGTGTCAGAATATTTTTCACAGCTTGAAGAGGACGAGAAAACCTATTATAGAGACAAGCTAATTGACGTCAGGGACAAGACAATTGAATGTTTCGCTCGTCTTTCTCGGAAGATAATAATATCTAAAGATTTATGTGCGATCATAAAACCGAATGATATAACAGATTTTCCTGAAGAATCAGAAAGTGATATTGAAGAAAGTGAAGACGAATTGTACGACATACCAAGTAGTGAAATAAATACGTTTGGCCAGTCGTTCCAATCTGATACGAGTAATATCGATACAAACCCTACACAGTTAGAACAAAACAAACGCACTACGACTGACAAAATGGTACTTGACAAAAAAGCAACGATAGCCTTTTTGGGCAAAACAATTACGTCAACATTCAGTGGTGATCCGTTAGCACTAGATGCATTTATCACATCTATCGAACTAGCAAAAGAGGCATTAACTGAGGAAGAAATGACAATATTACCCATATTTGTGTTATCCAAATTACAGGGTAAAGCACGTGAGTTAGTCCACAAAGAAAGAGATATTGACAAAATAATTGAAATTTTGACAGATCGTATCAAGCCCGAAAGTTCAAAGGTGATTGAAAGTCGTATGCAATCACTTCGTTTGAATAAGAACAATGATTTCAGTGCGCAAGCAGAAAAACTTGCAGAATGCTTAGAGCGATCATTGATAATAGAAGGTATGACACAACAAAAAGCACGAGAAGTGACTATTCATCAAACGGTAGAGATGTGCTTACATTCCGTACGAACAGAGCGGGTAAACACAGTTCTGATTGCGTCTCCTTTTAAAGAACCAAAAGAGGTTATTGCCACTCTGATAACAGAAAATGGCAGAGACGATAAAAACAAACAAATATTATCGTTCGGAATGAACCGAAACAAAGGTGGTAACCGTGGTGGTGGATTTAATCGTAATCGTGGTGGTTTCAATAAAAACTACCATAACAACCAAAATTCGAATAATTCTGGAAATAACGGTCGTCAAAACTTTAACCGTGGACGTGGTCGTGGACGTCAATACAATAACAACGACCGCCGTAACAATTATTCGGTCCGCGTAGCGGGAAACACGAACCTCCCGTCGGAAGACGGCGGGAACCACCAAAATTTCACAATAGCAAACAATTAGACAACGAAATAAAGAAAGTCTATTCGTATAATCTAAATTACTCTGATTATGTGAAAATTAGTTGTAATGTGTCAACTAATTATTTGACTTTTCTTTGTGACACACAGGCTGACATTTCAGTCATAAAAATAAGCTCGATTAGAACAGATGTTGTTATTGATGAAACAGAAACGATAAAAATAAGAGGAATAACCAGTGATACCATTGAATCATATGGTGTTTTTCCCTTGGAATTTTTCTTCGGGGATAAAGTCATCACGCATAGATTTCATGTGGTACCTGACGAATTCAATATCCCGTCCGATGGAATCATTGGTAAGGATTTTAACAAAATATTCAAGTGTGTAATCGACTATAGTGACATGACTTTTACTTTACGTAACAATGATTACAGCATCAAAATTCCGATTTGTCCAGAAATTAATGACAATGTTTCCATTTTACCTGCACGGTGTGAAACATTTAGAGTTATGCATATCTCAAACTTCAAGGGTCCATGTGTAATCCCAAATCAAGAAATATCGGAGGGTGTATTTATTCCAAACACTATAGCTCACGAATCCAACGTACCTGTCAGAATTTTAAACACTAATTTTACATGGACTTCAGTCAAAACTAATGTGGATAATTCCATTTCTGTGTCGGAATTCAACATTTTCACAATTAATAAATGCAATGATAATTCAAAAGAACGCAAAACCAAATTAACGGATCAATTTTCAAAAAATATTCCTTCACACGCTCGTGAAGAAGTTATAAATTTATGTTTGAATTATTCAGATGTTTTTGCATTACCTGATGATCCAATGACAGTTAATAATTTCTACGAACAGAAATTAAGAACAAAAGACAATAACCCAGTATATGTCAAGAATTATCGACTGCCGAAGACACAAAAAGATGAGATAGATAAGCAAGTAGCAAAATTACTTGAGAATGAGTTGATAGAAAATAGCATATCATCCTTTAATTCTCCGCTCATTTTGGTTCCAAAAAAGTCAACAGATGGAACTAAGAAATGGCGTATGTGTGTTGACTATCGTATGCTTAATAAGCAATTGGTAGCGGATAAATTTCCTCTTCCGCGTATCGACGAAATTTTAGACAATCTTGGTCGCGCGAAATATTTCTCTGTGCTCGATTTATATTCGGGTTTTTGGCAAATTCCTATCGAACCTGGATCACGAGAAATGACAGCATTTTCAACAGACAGAGGTGCTTTTCAATGGAAAGTTCTGCCGTTTGGCCTGAACGTTGCACCGAATTCATTTTCTCGAATGATGTCTATAGCTTTTTCGGGATTACCACCAGAGAATGCATTCATTTACATGGATGATCTTGTGGTGATTGGTGGCTCGAAAAAACATCACTTGTCGAACTTGGAAAATGTTTTCAAAATATGTCGAAAATATAATCTAAAATTAAATGCTGAAAAATGCGCATTCTTTCGACCAGAAGTCACATTTTTGGGACATTTATGTACTGAGGATGGTATTCGACCAGATAGCAAAAAGTTGGAAGCAATAGAACATTACCCAACACCAAACGATAAAGATGCAGTGAAACGTTTTACAGCATTTGCAAATTACTATAGGCGATTTATACCAAATTTCGCTGAAATAGTTAGACCTTTGAATCGTTTAACTCGCAAAAAGACAGAATTTTTATGGACAGATTTATGCAATGAGGCATTCACTAAAATCAAAGAATATCTCAAATCACCGAAATTATTGGCATATCCCGATTTCACTAAAGAATTTCGCGTTACGGTTGACGCTAGCACGTTTGCTTGTGGCGCTGTGCTAAGCCAAATGCATGGGGATCAAGATAGACCAATTTCATACATCTCCAAATCATTCAAAAAGGGAGAACTCAATAAGCCAATAATAGAGAAGGAACTATTAGCTATTCACTTCGCTATTACGCAATTTCGTCCTTACCTATACGGTACAAAATTTATAGTCATGTCGGATCATAGACCTCTAGTGTATCTTTATGGTTTAAAGGATCCATCTTCAAAATTGACACGTATTCGTCTGGAATTGGAAGAATACAATTTCGAGGTTATACATATCAAGGGGAAGGACAATGTGGTAGCTGATGCATTGTCGCGAATCACATTTGAATCAATCAAAACTGAAACTGAAAAGCAGGTGCTAGTAATGACACGTGCTCAATCAAGACAATTAATAGACAAACAATCTCAAATCATAGACAAAACCAGTAATTCTGAAGAACATACCCAAAGTAATCGAAAGCGCCAATAGAGCGTTCGATAAGAAAATCCCGCGTATAAAATGCAATGTCGACAAAAATAATTTATATGTTTGTGCACATAAAAATCATAAATTATTACTTGAGCTCAAATTTCCAGTTTCTGCCGGCGATAACTTTGCATTCGAGCATTTATTTAGTGCTCTGGATGCTGAAACTGCGAAAATAAAAATTAATAAAATTCAATGGCCTTTAAACGATATGATATTTGAAAACGTTAACGTAGAAGATTTTAAAGCAGCGGGTGAGAAATTTCTCAAAAATTTGCAAATAATAGTGATCACTGCTGCAGAGGTGGTTACAGAAAATAGTGTTAAACTTGATCTTATCAAGAAATATCACGATGATCCATTGTTTGGTGGACATATGGGTAGTCGCAAGGTTTATGAAAAACTGCGATCAAGATATTACTGGAAAAACATGAATAAGGACATCGCGAAATATATAAGTTCGTGTGAGATTTGTCACTTGAGTAAACCGAAGAAAAGGGTCAAAGTACCGATGAAAATCGTCAAAACACCACAATCACCATTTGATGTGGTTATCATAGACACAATCGGACCATTACCCACGTCTGAAAATGGTAACGTCTATGCAGTCACAATGGTGTGTGACATGTGCAAGTATTTAGTCACATCACCAATTCAAAACAAAGAAGCCAGAACAGTTGCTAGAGCAATTTTCAACGATTTCATACTCGTATACGGAATCATGAAAGAAATTCGCACAGATTGTGGAACAGAGTATAAGAACGAAATCATAAGTGAATTGTGTAAGATGCTCAAGATAGAACATAGCTTTAGCGTACCTTATAGACATGAATCAGTAGGGTCAATAGAACGTAATCACAGATTTTTTAATCAATATTTTAGATCGTATGTAAATGAAGTTATAGATTGGGAAGAATACATTAAGTACTTTACATTTTGTTACAATACATCAACTCATGCTAGTTTCGATGATAAGTTCTCTCCTTTTGAGTTGGTTTTTGGCAAAAAACCTAATTTACCATACAGCATATTACAGAGAGTAGAACCAATTTATAACGTAGATAATTATGCTAAAGAAGCCAAATATCGTTTGCAATATTCTCATAATGTTGCCAAAAATTTGCTCACCAAATCTAAGTTAAGAAATAAAATGTATTACGATAGAAATGCAAGGGAATTAGAACTTAAGATAGGCGATGAAGTATATGTAGAAAACCAACCTTATGATAAGAAAAAAAATGTAAATGTTGGTCCATACAAAGTAATCTCAATTGATGAACCAAACATTATAGTGAGAGATGGAAAGAATAACAACAAAACTTTTCATAAATCACAGTTAAGAATCTAGTTTATTAGAAGAAAATCAAAAAAAAAAATATAAAAATCAAAACAAAATAAAAACAAAAATTGTAAAACAAATTAAAATTGTTAAGAACGAACGAATTAAATTAATCAAATCTTTTAAAAGGGGGCAAAATAATATTAAGACTTTTTTTATCTAAATTAGACAGTAGAGCCCACAACGGAGTAGCTAACCGTTTAGCAAGAAACGGAACTGATTTGATTAAGTAAATTCATTCTTTCTATGGAAGGAAGGTGTAATGCATTTCTTATGCATGTATGTCAATGTACGTATGTCAACCAAAGTATAAATACAGAGATATAAATAAAGACATGGTCATTCCATAGAGATGGTTCAAACAGACAACACGTGTGCCTTTTAATATAACCATTTATTTATTATAATGTTTCTATTCTCGTGCAGGGATTTTTTCTTATCTTTTTTTTTCAAACCATTTATATTATGTGCTCGCCATTACAAATCAACCACCATTACAATTCATATTAGAAACAACGATAAATTCTTTCTATCCGCTCAATGTCGTAAAATTCATCAAAATGCACCAAATCATTATCAATATTTTGTGTGTTATTTTAGGCGATGTTGCTATTGAAACATTGAAACATACAACAATTACTGCTGTGAAAATTTACAAAAAAAAAAAAAAATAAAAAATAATCGACTGAACATTTGAATCTAACGATTTTTATTTTGATTTTGTCACTTCGATTCCAACAACAAAATACATGGCAAAGAGGTCCGTTGCCATATCAGTTACGGTTGATCATGATCAGTTAGAAAAGAAAAAAAAGAGAGCACAGCATATGCACAGTATATACAATGTTCTCTTTTCTTCTTTTAGTCTACGCTATACTTTATATGTATTGGTTTGATGTCACTCACACACCACAATTGAAAACAAAAACTAGTGCATACATCACATATGAAACACGATCAGTTTCATCTGATTGATCACATCATTCAGACGTGTTTTCGATGTTTCTCTCAATATGCTTGACAATATTGAAGAGTGAGTGAGTGAGTGAGTGAGAGAGAAATAGTATATGTGTTTCTACTTCGTAATTGAAGGTGTAACGCGGTGCGTCAACGCATGCCGTAATAAACCTAACATGTATTCAGAAATAAAGACAGTTCAGTTCATTACTCACACTCTCGCTGTTTAGTCTATTACTTATCATTTGGTAACGGTACACAAGAGTAAGTACTAGTAGTAAATATATATATATATAGAAGAACATAATTTACATGGCGAGTAATTGCCCGTAAGAATAAATTAAACTACAATAATAAAAATAATCAGTGAGAAAAAGGAAAAGAAAGTGAAAAATTGGAATTTTGAAATTAAAAGAGAAAGAAAAGAATAAAGATAGACAAAGTGAAATTAAATAAAGCGAAACTAAAAAAAAAAAAAACACACAAGTGAATTAAGTGACAATTGATAGAAAATAATAGCAAATTATCTAAAAAATAAAATATATATAAAAAAAAAAAAAAAAAAAACAAAAATTTCATATACATATTGTGAAAAAAAAAATAAAAAGTAACGAAAAAAAAATATAACGAACAAAAAAGTGAATTCAATTTTTCATAACACAATTAAGTCGATCAAATAAGCGACGAAGAGTAGAAATATACAGTGAAGCACAATAAAATACGTGACGATTCAGCGAAAAAGGAAGAAAGTGTAAAACAATATAATTGAATATGACACCAACAATTAGAAAAAGTCACAATGAATTCAGACGATAAATTCGTTACATTCAACGATAGCGTCATACGAATCGAAAACCTTGCGGAGTGTTTACGTCAATTGGTAGAGGATAACGTTGATGTAATTACCAACATAGTATACAGTACAAATTACTTAAGACCGGACTTTACATACGTAGACAGGTTGAACAGCATTATGCGGTTAATTCAACGCGTTCGCAGAATACTAATGGACGAAATCGCAACATACATGAGAGAATTCGCAGATTGAAAAGAAAAAAAAAAAGGAAACAAAGAACAGTAAACGAACAAATGAAACACCTTACAAAGTGAAACACTATAATGTGAAATTTTATTTTTCTTCTTCTTCTGAAAAGAGTGTATTACAATTTATCAAAGTGAATAGGGTGAATATCAAAAAAAAAAATTTTTTTTTATTATTATCCATAATGAACAATAAATAAAGATGGAAGCAATATTATTAATCGGTGGAACAATCGCTTTGGGATCATTTATAGGAAGTTCAATTTCGTACTATTTTTTTAGAGACAGTAGTGATCAAAATAAAAACCAAAATGAAGTGAAAAGTGAAATCAGAGTTATGACAACGGAAATAAAAACAGTTAGCATCATCGAAATAATTGTGCTAGTGTTAGTGATAATGATAACAGTTATGCTACTTATTTTTGCTGCATATAAAATCATAATAATGTTTAGAAAAAAGAATAATAATAAACAAGAAAGAGAAGAAACATTACCAGAAATTTTATAAAGTAATCAAATGTGAAAAAAAAACATAATGGAAGAACTATATAGAATTGAAGCAATGCTTGAAGAAGCAGGAACTGAAGTAAGAAACATAGGTATTCAAACGTCAAGAATATATAATGAACTTGTAAGTGAAACAAATGAAACAAGAAAAAGAGAACTGTTAAAAAAACTAATAGAACACAAAAGCAAACTTATAATCGCACAATGCCGAGTAGCATCTGTAATGATCGAATATGGCGTATTCCTAAACGAAGAGATTCTACAAAGAGAAAATAATTAGAGAAAGAACGATCCAACCTAACGTACCAAGGGGTAAATCAATCAAATTTCAACCAGGAATTAGCTCAATCAACATACACAACAATTCCAACCAACACATCGCTAACAAGGGGAAGCTCATCTCAAACAAATTCAACAAGGGGTAGCTCAGCATTCAAAAAAACTAGAAAATTCCATAAATCAACAAAACAAGATAAGAATATTATAATTAATCTATTTTATCAATCATTTTAAATTTTTTTTTATATATATAATCCCGAATAATAGAATTATCTCAACTTATTTTACCAAATAAATTTTTTTTTATTTTTTTTTTTCATTAATTCGATATTATTACTATTTTGCAAATTTATTAAGAATTTACTTTAAGAGAATTTTTTCCTTATTATTATTAACGAAGTTAAACAAGAATTTAAACGAATTTATAATGAATTTTTAAGCAAATTTTTATTTTTTTTTAAATTTTCATACTACATCTTAAGACAATAATTCTTGACTATAGAAATTAGAGAAACAATAATGAGTTTTGACCAAGAGACTTATAAGGAATTAAAGAATAAATTTGAGGAAGAATGGAAAAAAATCGAAAATTATAGAAGACGTCCATTAACACAAGACAAAGACCTAAGATCATCATACAAACAGAATATAGTAGTTTTTTACAATACAATAACAGACTTTTTGAAAAACGTAGAACGTAACTCAAAGAACGAGGAAAATAGGAAACAATATCGTACGAAACAAGCCATTTTTTTTAACAAAATTAAAAGAAGCATTTAAATTACTACAATTGACTTATGAATTTGAAGAAAGCTTGTTTGCACAAATAGAAATTGGGGAAATTTTCGAAAATCCTATTGATCAATTACCGGCAGAAAACACAAATAATACGCAAAACGAGAACAATAATACAAACGCTGGTACTAGCAACCTTAATAACCAAACTGTAAATCAAAATAATCAAGAAAAAACTATGGCCATGTCAAGAAAAGAATTTCTACGCTTAGCGGCACAAACGTTGGATAAGTTCGACGGAGATCCACTACAATTGGATGCATTTATAGATTCAATAGAACTTCTCGACGAAATGGTAGAAGAAGGTGACAGAGAAGTATTCAAAAAATTCGTAATGACTAGACTCGTGGGTCGTGCGAGAGAGCAAGTTGACAACGATACAGAGGACATACGAGCAATAATAACACAACTGAAAGAAAAACTGAAGGTAGAATCTTCAGACGTCATCGAAGGGAAAATAATAGCACTTCGAGCTGACAAGACGA
This sequence comes from Resseliella maxima, assembly GCA_029041755.1. Taxonomy (NCBI): domain Eukaryota; kingdom Metazoa; phylum Arthropoda; class Insecta; order Diptera; family Cecidomyiidae; genus Resseliella; species Resseliella maxima. The sequence continues at coordinate 69,931 of JAQOWM010000146.1, forward strand.
GTTTGGGAACATTCTCAAAAAAAAGCCGAAGAATTGGCAGAAGAGTTCAGAAGAAGCCTACAATCAGAGGGCCACACCAAAGAAAAAGCAAAAGAATTAGCAATAAAGAAAACCGTAGACATGTGCAGAAAGAATGCACGTAGCGACACCGTAAAAGCGATACTCGCTGCAACAAAATTCGAGACACCAAAAGAGGTGATATCAAAAATGCTTGTCGAAATAAACAATACCAAACAAGACAGACAATCCACGTACCAACACAAACCAAAAAACTATAACAGAAACAATCAAAATAATAGACGTTTTAACAATAACGGAAATAATAACAACTACAACAGCAACATAAATAACCGTAACAATAACAATCGGCCAAATAATAATAATTATCAAAATAATCACAATAATCAAAATAATAATAATAATCGACCAAACAACAACCGTTTTAACGGAAATAACCGAAATAATTACGGAAACAACGGAAATCAAGGAAATCGCAACAACAACAATTTTAACAACAATCGTCGGGGTGAACACACGATTAGAATCATAGCGGGAAACGACCAGAATCCGGGGGACGGCGGATCTCAGTCGCAATCTCAAACACAGAATCAGAACAATTTCCGTTTACCGAACTAAGTAACAATCGCATTTTACACATTAACAACAGTATGTCAAATTTCATAAAATTAAAAACAAACATTTCAAATAAACCAACAATTTTTCTATTGGACACCGAAGCAACGGTATCTGTAATAAAAATTAACGCAATAAACAAAGAAATTTTTTACAACAAAAATGATACAATTAAACTGACAGGTATCACACCACATTCCATTTTATCACTGGGATCATTTAATCTAACAATAGAAGAACAACATTTAAATCTCGAACATAAATTCCACATAGTATCTAGAGATTTCCAAATACCAGCATTTGGTATAATAGGGAAAGATTTTCTCGAAAAATTCAAATGTCTAATTGATTTTGGTAAAAGAGTATTCACTATCAGACCGGGGGACAAACCTCAAATCGAAATAGAAATCGAATCAGAAATATTGCCGGGAGTATCAGCAATACCACCCAGGTCAGAGACTTTCAAACTATTCCACATAAAATGCAACAGGTTTCCATGTGTCATAGAATCACAGGAAATTAGAGATACAATCCTAATCCCAACAACCATAGTACATGAACCCAGAACTTGGATAAGAGTGCTCAGTACTGATGACGAAATCCGGATTATAGACACCGAAAATGTGAAAGTAACACCATTGGAAGATTTTAACATATACAAATCAGATAAACACGATTTAGAAACTCACAATCGAAACAAAAAACTATCTGAAAAATTGAGAACCAGGGTACCGGGTTTCGCAAGACAAAGATTATTGAACCTTTGCAAAGAGTATTCGGATGTATTTCACATCGACGGCGATGCGGCCACAACAAATAACTTCTACACACAAAAGATAATAATGAACGATAACACACCAGTATATACAAAGAATTATCGACTACCATATGCTCAAAGAGAAGAGATCAGAAATCAAGTACAATTATTATTGGAAAACGATCTAATTGAACTTAGCACATCTTCGTATAACTCACCTTTAATTATCGTACCAAAGAAAAGTACGGATGGAAAACCGAAATACAGAATGTGAATAGACTATAGAAAACTAAACAAAAAGATAATACCGGATAAATTCCCACTACCAAGGATCGAGGAAATCTTTGAAGGATTGGGCAGAGCTCAATATTTCTCGATCATGGACCTGTATTCTGGATTCCACCAGATTCCAATAGAGAAAGACTCGCGACAAGTAACTTCTTTTTCAACCGATACAGGATTTTACCAGTGGAAGGTACTACCATTTGGAATAAACATTGCGCCGGCTTCTTTTAGTCGCATGATGACAATCGCGTTCAGTGGGTTACCCCCTGAACAGGCATTCATATACATGGATGACCTTATTGTAATTGGTTTTTCTGAAAATCAGCATTTAAACAATTTAAAAAATGTTTTCGAAATATGTCGTAGACATAACCTCAAATTAAATCCTGAAAAATGTGAATTCTTTAAACGAGAAATAATATTTTTGGGCCATAACTGCACTGCAGACGGGTTGAAACCAGATCCGAAAAAGATAGCAGCATTATCTAAATACCCAAGACCTGAGAATAAAGACGCTGTAAAACGATTTGTTGCCTTTGCAAACTACTACAGACGTTTTATTCAAAACTTCTCAATAACTACTTACCCATTAACACAATTACTCAAAAAACGAACGGAATTCAAATGGACAGAAACATGCGAGAACGCATATCAAACAATCAAGTCTAATTTAATGACCACACCAATATTAGCCTACCCGAATTTCAAAAAAGAATTCAGGGTTACGGTCGACGCAAGCAACTTGGGTTGTGGAGCTGTCATCAGTCAATTGGATGACGACGGGAATGATAGACCGATATCATTTATATCAAGAACCTTCAAAAAAGGGAGAATTAAACAAGGCAATAATAGAAAAAGAATTACTGGCAATTCACTTCGCGCTAAAAACATTTCGGCATTATCTTTACGGACAGAAATTTACTGTATTCTCCGACCACAAGCCATTGATCTATTTATTTAAAATGAAAAATCCAACTTCAAAACTCATGAGAATAAAAATGGATCTAGAAGAATTTGACTTCACCATTGAATACATTAAAGGACAAGATAACGTGGTGGCGGACGCGCTGTCGCGCATATCGATAAAAGATTTGCATGAAACATACGAGGAAAACCAGATATTCAAAATCGAACATTCTATTGCCAACAAAAAACAAAAACAACAAAAAATCAAAAATCTTCGAAGTACACATCAAATATTAGCATTTACAAGAGCTCAATCAAGAAAACTGAACGAAACAAATATAATCGACGTCAATCAAAATAAAACTTTCAATATAAACACGGACAACACTCATGTGATTGAAAATTGTCCATTTAATAGAAAATCAACTCCAAAAATAAGACTAACGAATTTATGTTTAAAAAACGGTGATTTAAGAAGTGTGGAATTCAAAATCTATCACAAACATAAGCTATTATGCTCATTGAAACTACGCCAAGAAAATGAAATATTAACTCTCAGTAAAATACTTTCATCGATAGAAAACTTGGCAAATATTCACAATTTTGGGCAACTGGAGTGGCCTATTTACGACAGAATATTCGAAATCTGTTCAATTTCTGATTTTAAAGCCATGGCAAATAATATATTAAAAACCCTGCGGGTCATATTAACAAAGCAACCATTACGAATCACAGACTCAAATGAAAAACTCCAAATAATCGAAAAGTACCACACAGACGAACTCTACGGAGGACACTGTGGTCAAAAGAAACTACACGCAAAATTACGCGACAATTTTTACTGGAGAAATATGTCAAGGGACATAGCAAAATACGTGAAAAACTGCAAACTATGCAAGATATCGAAACCGAATACGAAAACAAAGGAACGATTAGTTATAACCAAAACACCATGTAGACCATTCGAAATAGTGCAGATAGACACTATAGGTCCGATGCAGAAATCAGAAAATGGAAATTTATACGCAGTCACATTGATAGACGAAATGTCAAAATGGCTGAATATTATACCGATAAAAAATAAAACCGCTAAAGAATTGGCTAACGCTATTTTCACCAACCATATTTTACTTTTAGGACCAATGAAAGAAATAAAAACAGACAGGGGAACAGAATATAAAAATGAATTAATGAAAGAACTCTGCAAACTTTTGAAAATTAACCATAACACATCAACTGCCTATCACCACGAAACGGTGGGACAAATCGAAAGGAGTCATAGAACTCTCAATGAATATTTGCGAATCTATCTAAATGGTAAACTTGACCAATGGGACATTTTCGCAAAGTATTTTCAATTTCTATACAACATATCGAAAAACAGTAGTCTAGGGGACAAATATAGTCCATACGAAATAGTATTTTTGAGACAACCGAATATGCCACATGAAATTTTAACGGGGAACATCGATAAACTATACAATCTTGATGATTATGTCAAAGAAACCGAAATAAAATTGAAATTGATTTACAAAGAAACAATAGAACTAATAGAAAAAATGAAATTACGCAATAAGGAAAAGTACGACAAAAACGTTAATCCAATAACAATAAGAGAGGGAGATATAGTAAAAGTAGAACGTCAACCCTACGAAAAATTCAAACACATCTATGATGGACCTTTTCTTGTAGAAAAAGTCGAAAATTCCAATGTAACAATAAAACTTGAAAATGGAAATCTTGAAACAATCCACAAAAACAGAATAATCATTTACTAAAAACACATTTTATTTTCAAAATCTTAAAGAAATTACAAATCAAAATACATAAAATCAAACCACATTCAAACAATTACTAGTATTAAGAGAAAAACAAAAAAAAAAATAGTAAAACAATGTAACAAAAAATGAGCAATGAATTAGATTCACAATTTTTTTTACTAAGAGGGAAGGAATAACAAAAACAAATAAATTTTATAACAATAGCAATACTAGCAAAAAACAACAAAACAAACAATAAACATAAACAGTCCGAAGAATGTTATTTTCAAATCTTAATCATACCAAATTGTAATAAACAAAAATTGTAAACCTAACTTCATTTTAAGAGGAAAGGTGTAACGCGGTGCGTCAACGCATGCCGTAATAAGCCTAACATGTATTCAGAAATAAAGACAGTTCAGTTCATTACTCACACTCTCGCTGTTTAGTCTATTACTTATCATTTGGTAACGGTACACAAGAGTAAGTACTAGTAGTAAATATATATATATATAGAAGAACATAATTTACAAAGGACATATATTCTCTCTCTCTCTCTCTCTCTCTCTCTCTCTCTCTCTCTCTCTCTCTCTCTCTCTCTCTCTCTCTCTCTCTCTCTCTCTCTATGCGGAGGTGTGGTCAAAACGAGTTTTGAGAAGAGAAGAGAGAAAATGTATGTATGTAGGTGGGAATATGTGTATGTGTGTGTGTTATGCCCCTCCTTTATGTGTGTGTGTTATGCCCCTCCTTTATTGTGTGTGTGTGTGTGTGTGTGTGTGTGTGTGTGTGTGTGTGTGTGTGTGTGTGTGTGTGTGTGTGTGTGTAATAATTAAGAATGATTAATGTTTAGTCTACTTGCCTCTGTGTTCACATCACTTAGCAGGATACAATACAAACACAACTGTTGTTGAGTGAGTTCAACTTGCAACTACTTTATTATTCGTGCTTTATCGTTCATACGCATGCGTTACCGCATTACATCTCCTTTCTTTTTACATAAATCATTATTACAATTTTTTTTTCTTTTACAAAAAAAGTTAGCTAGTCTTTTTTTTTTTCCCAGATTAAAATATGGATTATTCTGTTGTATGATTTTACATTTTCTCCATTTTTTCGAGATAAAAAAAAAAATTTTAATAAGGATTTATTGAACTCAACATTTTTGAAAATTTTACTATTTTTATTTGATTTTTTCTCTTCTGGTTTTCTTTTCTCTATAATATATTTTTTTTTTCTCTTGTTATCAAATATAGTATATAATGTAATTAAGTATTTTTCTTATTTATTTGAATATTGTTTGAATGTATAAAAACAAATTTTGATTATGATATTATTTGAATATAAGATTGTAATATATTTTTGATTATTTGTATATAAAATTGTAATATATTTTTATTATTTGAATATAAAATTGTAATATATTTTTGATTATTTGAATATAAAATTGTAATATATTTTTATTTTTTGAATATAATTGCTTAATTAATTTTTAATTAATTTTTTTTTTTTTTTTTTTTTTTTTTTGAGAAAAAAATAATGAAGTTAAATGCTTATGTCTAATGGTTTTTCTTAGTCATATTTTGATACTCTATTTTTATGTATTTTGTATGATTTTCCGTTCAAATTGATTATTAGATTTTCGTCTTCTACTTTTTCTACGATAAAAGGGCCGCTAAAAATATAGCTGTGTTTATCATATGGTTCGTTTTTAACTTTTACCCTATCTCCTATTTTGAATTTAATTTCGTTTAGAGTTCTGTCATAGTAGTCCTTGTTTCTTTGTTTAATCTTTTCTATTATGGTTTTTGTTTCCCTGTGTGCGGTCTGTAGCCTAAATTTCAATTCTTTACAATAGTTGTCTATATTGTATACTGGGTCTATCTTACCCGATAAAATTTCATTTGGAAAACCTATTGTTCTTCCGAAAACTAGTTCGAATGGGCTATATTTTGTATCATTTGTCGTGCTCTGTGTCGTGTTGTAACAGAATGCAAAATATTTAAGGTATATTTCCCAGTCTTCTAGATTTCCGTTTAAATATGCTCTGAGATATTCGTTCAGAAGTCGATGGTTTCTTTCTATACCCCCCATTGTTTGATGATGATAGGCGGTTGATTTGAACTGATCGATTTTCAATAGTTTACACAATTCAGTTAATACTTCGTTTACATATTCTGTTCCGAGATCACTACGTATTGCTTTCATTGGACCAAATTGAAGTATGAAGTTTTCGAATATTGCTCTTGCTACAGTTTTCGCTGTTTTGTCATTAATTGGTATTGCGACTAAATATTTTGTTAGATCACAAATCATTGTTATCGCGTATTGTGCTCCCGAGTGTGATTTAACTCTAATTGGACCAATTGTGTCAATTTGTATTAAATCAAACGGTTTTTGTGGTGTATTTGTTATTCTCATTTTGATTTTGGTTTTTTCATTAGGTTTTGTTAATTTGCATATGTGACATTTTCTGACATATTTTGCTATATCTATAGTCATTTTTGGCCAGTAATATTGGCTACGAACTTTTGCATATAGGCGTTTTTGCCCGCAATGACCTCCGTAGAGTTCGTCATTGTGAAATTTGTGTAGAATTTCTAATCTTTCCTCATTGGATTTTATTTGAATCGGTTTCTTAATTAGTGCAATGGAAATTTGTTTTAAATTTTCAATGCAAGACTGCTTAAAATCTTGTATATTAAAATACATAAACATTTTGTCGTACAGTGGCCACTGAAGTTTTGATATGTTGTGATTTATAGCCCCGCTTTCAAGCGTCGAAATAATTTTATTTAACATAAATTTTTCGTTGGGCAATTCATCAACAATGCAGTCGAAGAGTTTCCTGTGATTTTGGTATGCTGTGATTATTACTTTGACAATCCTGCTACCTTTCATCATTACTCTGTTCAATTTAACACGTGGTACCCTTTTGTAAAATCCAGCGTGCATTTCTTCATATATCCCGATTTTTGGTTCGTTTATGTCACTATGATTGTTTGTGTTATTTATTTGTTTCGGTTTATCCATTGATCTGGTTATAGCTAATATTTCCTTTTCATACCCACTTCTTAAATCATCAATTCTAATTCGCGATAGCGCGTCCGCTACGACGTTAGATTTTCCGCTTATGTGTATTACTTCGAAATTGAATTCTTCCATATCGAGTCTTATGCGTGTCAGTTTTGATGATGGACTCTTTAGTTTATATAGATATATTAATGGTTTATGATCTGAGTAAACGGTGAATTCACGACCATATAGATATGGTCTGAGTGTTGTAACTGCGAAATGAATCGCTAACAGCTCTTTTTCTATAATTGGTTTATTTAGTTCACCTTTTTTGAAAGTGCGCGAAATGTATGTTATCGGTTTGTCGAAACCGTCGTGATCTTGGCTTAGAACTGCTCCACACGCTCCAGTGCTAGCATCAACAGTTACCTTAAATCTTTTTGAAAAGTCTGGATATGCTAAAATTGGCGGTGAAATTAATGATTTTTTCAATGCGTTGAATGCTGTTTCGCATTCGTCTGTCCATTTAAATGTTGTGGTTTTTCTGGTAAGTTCATTTAAACACTTTGCTAGTTTTGAAAAATTTTTGATGAAGCGTCTGTAATAATTTGCGAATGCTACAAATCTCTTAACTTCTGCTTTATCCGATGGTTTTGGGAACCTTAATACAGCTTCTATCTTACTTGGATCTGGTAATATGCCATTAGAAGTACACTTATGTCCCAAGAAGTATACTTCCGTGCGGAAAAAATCACATTTTTCCGGATTCACTTTCAGGTTGTATTTTCGGCACGTCTCAAATACTGCTCGAAGATTGTTTAAGTGATTATTTTCATTGAATCCGATTACGATTAGATCGTCCATGTAAATGAATGCTCTTTCTGCTGATAGTCCTGAGAAAGCGATTGTCATCATTCGAGTAAACGATGCTGGCGCTATGTTTATGCCAAATGGAAGTACCTTCCATTGGTAAAATCCATTGTCTGTACTAAATGCTGTGACATGTCTTGATTTCTCATCCAGTGGTATTTGATGATACCCTGAGTAAAGATCCATGACCGTGAAAAATTTTGCTCTCCCCAGACCATCCAAAATTTCGTCGATTCTGGGTAGAGGAAATTTGTCAGGAATTAGCTTTTTATTCAACAGGCGGTAGTCTACGCACATCCGCCATTTTGGTTGTCCGTTCGTACTCTTTTTTGGTACTATTATTAACGGAGAATTGTAATTTGACTGACTCATTTCAATTAAGTCGTTTTTTAGTAAACCCTGTACTTGGTTTCTTATCTCCTCTTTTTGAGATTGTGGTAGTCTGTAATTTTTGACAAATACTGGTGTATTGTCTTTCACGTTAAGTGTTTGTTTATAAAAATTATTTGTTGTTAGTTTTTCGTCTTGTAATTGGAAAATATCTCCAAATTCTGTACATATGGGTAGTAATCTGTTTTTTACATGATTTGGTATTCGTTTACCGAGAATACCTATGAGTTTTTGCTCTCTAGTATTACTAAATATTTCTGTTTCTTTATCTATTTTCCAAATTTCGAATTCGTCTAATTGTCTGCATTTTATTTGGTGTGTTTGTACGTATTTTATTGATTCATTCAGGTTTAAAACCCTTATGTATGATTCAGGTTGATGTACTATAGTAGTTGGAATGAACACGTTATTTGAAATTTCTTGTTTTTCTAGTATGCATGGAAAATTCTCACTTTTTATCCTGAAAAGTTTAAAGGTTTCGGATCTTGGAGGCAATACTGAAAGTCCGTTTAGTATTTCTGAGTAAATTTTGATGGTTGCTGGAGGAACACCTGGTGGTCTAATTGTACAAGTCATTCTGTCGTAGTCTATCTGACACTTATGTTTCTTCACGAAATCCTTCCCAATTATTCCGTGTGTAGGCATTGGAAATTCATCCCCCACTACATGAAATATATGTTCGATTGATAGATGTTCGAAAATTACCGACATTTTTATGGAACCAATTGAATATTGTCGTTCCCTTGTAATACCCTTCATTGAAATTATGTCATTTTTGTCTATACTCGCGTCCTGATTTAAAACTGATTCCTTGATGACACAAATATCTGCTTGTGTATCAACTAAAAATAGAATGTTTTTGTTTGCTACGGGGCTTGTTACTGAGATAAAGTCAGAAAAGTCATTATTTACTTGTAAGATTTTCCTGTCTAATTCAGTGGTAGGTGGTACATCTGTTCTGTCAGATTTTGTACTTGTTGCCCGCCAGTCGACGGGCCTGGCTGGTTTCCCGTGACTACTCTAATGGTATGTTCTCGCTGGCGGTAGTTATTGTTGTTATTGTTGTTTCGTGTGTTATTGTTATTATTTCTGAAGTTTCCACTGTTGTTTCCGTTATTTCTGTGATTGTTATTGTTGTTATTATTATTATTTGTATTTCTGGAGTTTCCGTTATTGTTTTGGCCGTTGTTAAAATTTCGTCTGTAGTTATTACCGTTCCGATTGTTTTTATTGGCATATTTCTTATTGTTGAAATTTTTGTTATTGTTTTGACCCCTGTTTTTGAGGTTTTCGATCTCCCGTTGCTCTTTCCGAGCTATGTCGCTTTGAGTATTGAATGTTGCCAATACTTCTGATGGGCTTGTGAAGGAAGTGGATGATAGAACTGATTTTACTACATCCAAACGAGCAAGATTTCTACATATCTCAACAGTTTTCTTTATTGTCGCTTTCTTTGCTTTTTCCTTTGAATCACCCTCTTTAACAAGGCTTCTGGTGTATGCTTCAGCTAATTTTTCTGCTTGTTCTATGAACTTTGAGAAATTACCCTTTTCAAGCCGTAATCCCAACATTTTGCTTTCAACCACTTCTGGCGTTTCTGGATGTACTTCAATTTTCAATGCATCAATAATTTTTTGGATTGTATCTGTGTTGGTAGGTAAGCATTCTAGTGCCTTACCCTCTAATTTAGCTTTAATAAATTTGAAGCATGTTGTTTTATTTTGTTCTTCTGCAATATCATCTACTAGCTCAATATCTGCTATGAAACTTTCTAGTTTTAATGGATCACCATTGTATTTGTAGTTTATTATTGGCGCTGCCAATTTTAGAAATTCTGCCTTACTTTGTGCCATGTTTATATTGTTTTGGTCTTCGTTTATTCTGTCACTTGTCTTTCGTATGTTCTGTTCGTTGACTGTCTTATGTTCTTGTGAGTCACTTCCACTCGAAATGCTTTCTTCTTGTTCAATAATTTCATCAACCAAAATTTCATCAAATAGATAATCTGACCATTCATATGTAAGTTTTAAAATCTGCAATGCGTATTTTAATTTTCCTAACAATTGCTCTATATTTGCTTCTAAATTCTCTTGATCTACTTGATTTAATTTGGTATTAAATTTTTCACAGTATCTGACTGTTTCGTTGTATGCATTAACTATATCTATCTTGTATCCTAATAGTAATTCTTTATTCGTGGTTAACTTCCTACTTTTATCATATGGTTGTATTTTCTTATAAATCTTAATAAAATTCTCTTTCAATTTGTCATAAACTGTCTGATCAAAATTCGATGTCATTTCTTAGTTTTTATTTATCATACCTTGGATGTTTTTATTTGACATGATTTATTGATCTCTGCGAATTGTTGGTATGTGCTGTAATGGTATTTCCTGGATGCTTGATTGATGATTTTTCCTTTTACAAATTTCTCGTAAGATGATGACTGATATTCCAAAGATAAGTGTAAGTCCGATGCAAAGTAAAATATCCGTTGTGTTGTAAGTTTCTTCTTTTGCTGCTATTTGAATTTTTGGTGGTTCGATGTATTTGACAACTTCATTGTGTTGATTATTTTGTCCAACTTCATAGCCAGTTATTGCGACCATTGCCATATTTAATAATCTTGCTAAAAATTTTCCCATTGTTTCTATTTGGCTTCACTATTCATTGACTTTAATTTTGTTTAAACATTTTATTTAATTTTGTTCACTTATTGATTCTCTGTTAATTAATTCGTTTTGTAAAAATTCCCCAAAAAAAATCATTGTTTCAGCTACTTCTGCTTGATACATGATAAATTTGCTTTTCTGAATAATTAATTCTTCTAATAATTCACGTTTCTTATTTAAATTTGTCTCGTTCACTAGTTCTTCGTATAATCGTGACACAATTATTCCCGAATTTCTCACTTGATTTTGAATTATATTTAATTTATTGAGAATGTTGTTTAATTCTTCCATTTTTACTTTATTTTTAGAATTTATCACATTATTTTATTTATTTATTTCATATTTGTTGAATTTTTTTTTTTTTAAAACTTGTTTCTAATGCACCCATGCTTTGAAGAAAAATAAAAAAAAAAATTTCAGTCCACCCTATCGTTACATAGTTACATATTTGTTATTTCGTTCCAACCTAATTCACTTGTTTCTCACTATTGTCATTGTCTTAAAAGTTTTATTTTGTTTACTTTACTTTATTTTTCACTAGATGGCATTTCTTTTCATTGTTTGTGCTTTTGAATTTTTGAATTTGTAACTGTTCTTTTATCTTAATTACGGTTTTTTTTTTTTTTTTCTTTTGTTTTGCTATTTTATGCACTTTTAACAAACACTGCGATGGTACGCTTTATATCGAGCATTGTTCATCGTTTTATTTCACATTTCATTCTTTTTCTTTCGTTGCCGTATCATATTTCTTAGTACTTCACTTTCCTACACTTTGCATTTGTCATATGCTTATGTTTGCATTTTTTGATTTTACGTTTTCTGTTTTCACTTGTTTATATTCACTTAAATGTTCGAATTATGATTTTATTTTAAATTTTGTTCCGCGGTCGACCTTTTTCTCACCTTGAAATTATTGAATTTTGGATATATATAATATGTATAGTTCGTTTGATGTAAGACAAAGAAAAATTTTCTCTATTGATCTGTCTAATTCACGATTTATTGTTTCTTTTTGTTTTTCTCTTGTGATTCGCGTTTGTTGTATTCTTATTCACTCTCTTTTTATTTTCACTTCTTTGTGTTTATAATGTTCTTTGGTTATTCACTTTTTTTTTTTTTGTGTTCTTATTTTTATTCACTTATTTTAGATTGATTTGAATATTGATATATATTTTATACACTTATTTTTATGTTTTTTTTTTTTTATATTTAATTTAATTTAATTTCTTATTGTGTTCTTTGGGCTTATAACAAAACTCGCCATATAATAATTAAGAATGATTAATGTTTAGTCTACTTGCCTCTGTGTTCACATCACTTAGCAGGATACAATACAAACACAACTGTTGTTGAGTGAGTTCAACTTGCAACTACTTTATTATTCGTGCTTTATCGTTCATACGCATGCGTTACCGCATTACATGTGTGTGTGTGTGTGTGTGTGTGTGTGTGTGTGTGTGTGTGTGTGTGTGTGTGTGTGTGTGTGTGTGTGTGTGTGTGTGTGTGTGTGTGTGTGTGTGTGTGTGTGTGTGTGTGTGTGTGTGTGTGTGTGTGTGTGTGTGTGTGTGTGTGTGTGTGTGTGTGTGTGTGTGTGTGTGTGTGTGTGTGTGTGTGTGTGTGAAAATCACATCAGAAAATAAGACAATAAAACGAAATCGAGGCAAAATTTTTTCTTTCAAACGCATTGGTAGGTAGCAACAAAATAACATTTTTTTTTCTCTCAGAAACACAATTGCATCAGAAAAAAAATAAATGAAATCGAACAAAATTTTTTTTTTCTTTCGAACGCATTGGCAGGTAAAATTTTTTTCATAAAACTTACGCAATAAAAGATTTTCTACATAGAATCATAGAATCATACGATGCACGCATCATAAAGCAAAGAGAATAAACTAATTTAGGGAATTATACGACGCGCACATAAAAGGCTCATACGCATGGTATTGTATTGTGGTCTGCGCATGATATTTTTACCTGCCATTTATTTTTTTCCTAAATAACAATAGCATCATATGGAAGCAGGTAAACAGGTAAATAGATTTATGTGCTTTTGAAATCATGTGCACAAGAAGCATTTTTTTTTCTTCTTTTTCATATCACACAATCTGTTCATGATAGTTTTTTACCTGCGATTTTTTTCCCAAAATAATAATAATAAAAATATCGTGGGCATAGTATTTAAGTCATTTAATGTGCACAAGAAGCACGCATGAACATGTTTTTTCGTCTTCTTCTTGTTTTCTTATTTCGTTTCGGATGATGAATGAACATTTTCAAATTTGAATTAGGTAGTGTGTGTGTTGTAGAAATGAATGTAGATGTATATGTACTAACCTATTGTGTGTAGTACACAGTGTGTACACTGTACATGTACACTAATACTAGAGAGGTGGCCTAGAACCGGCATTTTCCCTCT